>JABSTQ010004318.1:0-24036 GCA_013358835.2 Ixodes persulcatus
GGAAAGGTGGCGTATTGGCGGTTCATAAGGTCAGAAAAACATCTCAAAACGATATACGATTAGCGGAATAATTACAGGTTTTCAACGAACAGTGAGTCAAAGACGCCAATATGAAGCAGTAGGAGCCGTTTTAGGCATTCCATTCTCTTGCATTTTTTTAGTATTCTTATGTATAGAAAAGGACGCATTGCTCCTTTAGCTAACAATGAGTGTATGTACGTGACAACTGGATAAAAAAGTAAACAGAGGTCTGATATTATAAAATATCTATGTTTATTAGAAATAACTTAATTCGTTCCTGATTTGACTCATACTCCTAAAACATGGAGCGTGTAAATACTGAACACCATACGCACACCGTGGGAACAAGCGATGGTCAGTTTTGTATTTTTTTCCTAAAATACAAGGTATGTCGACCAAACTCCTTGCTTGGTGGGAAGTGCTCATTATGGCACTTACCTAAGCTGTCACTTTTGATGAATGACAATATCTTTCCAAAACAAAAATTCAAAATTCGATCGATTTCGTGTTTGCGCTTACAGTGAGTGTCCCGCGGTGTGTGTTATGTACCGATTGAATTAAATATTTAAGAAATTATTTAGTAAATTGTATTTTTTATGCGAAAGGCAGTACAAAATATTTTGATTACATACTAGACAAGTTCAATGGCCTTGTTAGGGAAACAGTTACCATCGTGGCTCTCCCTTCAAGGACTTCTGGGCGTCATGGATGTTTCAGAGAATTTAGCTCAGTAAGCCACTATTCAAGGTGAAATCTAAAACTTTTGAATGGTTTTCTGTGGAAAGAGGGGTCATTATAAACCACCAACTAACCGTTAAATAATAATAATACTGTTTATTTTTTTACTTCTAATTTTGTAAAAAGAAAAATGCTGAATAATCATTGTGTTGGTTCCTACATGTCACTGGCTTAAGAAGTCAGTGCAAAGAACGAGGGTAGGAAATACATATTGTTCGTATATGTACTTAATTTATGTTTGTTTTTTCTTACATTAAGAGGTGCAATCATGAGGCTTTCAACATGGCTATGTTGCCGCGCAGTGAAATGCTCGAGATGTATTCTCTTTATTTAGATGACACTTGACTTCTTGTTTATTTTCAATGTTTGATCTTTCTTAGGAATACAGCTTGGGCGAAATGAATTAAGCGCCCTTTAAACTAACCGCATAAATCGAATTCTTAACCTATCGCGCTGGATTTACTACAGAGGTGACTGAAGTTGGTAGAAGCTTTATCGAAATTGTGAAAAGATTGGCTCACCTGAGTAAATCAAGAAAACCAAAAGCTATGTGTTCCCAATACTTTGCATGTACATTCGACACTGTAGCGCGAACCGACACCGGCTTTCGCATTTCACTTCTAAGTAGTATTAGCGAGCACGAAATTATCGCTTACATTATAGAACTAAATGAGCTCTTTCCGTAGCAATAATAACTTGGATGAATCCCTTACCTTCAAAGAGAAAAACTGGGAAAACCGGCGATCGCTTGTTCGCGCTAACAGTGTTCGCGCTCTGTACATACACTGAAAAAATAGATGTGCTAATGTGGCTCTTAGTTGGGCCAATGAAGACCGGAATAGTTAAGCCATTCTATTTTTTTTTTTAATTTTCACAAATGTTTTAATCGTGGTAAACACCAGAAAAGCCCACAAGAATTTTTTTGATGATTTGGGATAAAAGGCATAGCAATAATTTTTGCATAGACAAAACCAGTGTCATTTTTTTTTTTTTGACTCCGGAGGTATGATGCATTCATAGTCTCAATTACTGAATGAACCAACTTCGAGCACCTCTGTACTAAATCTCAGCGCGATAAGATAAAAAACGATTTATGCGGTATGTTTAAATTGCGTTCAATCCATTTTCGCCTACCCTGTAGTATCTACTGAGACACACAATATAATGTCAACCTCTTATTAGTTTGATTAACTGGTAGAAAGATAACAAAATAAGCTGAAAGATTCCTTGGACTGTTCATTTTGTTTCAATTGTTTGTCTCGGTATTTAGATTGGAAGTTCTACTGAGTTTTTGCCAATACGGTAATTGATCCCAATCTAACCATCCCTTGCCGGGATAATATGTAATCGGTGGAGATTAAACAAAAAAAAAAATATCTTTCTAGGATTCATGCTTCTGCAGCTTATCTTTTTTTCGAAAACAGCCTTTTGGTTCATTACGTACCTTTTACTTCAGGTTTTAGAAACTGAAGTCGAACACTTCTTAAAATAAGCTCGAACGAACGCCTAGCTTGCTTTAGTAAAATAAACGCCGGTTAACCTCGTTGAATCACGTCACAAATAAGCTCTCAAAGCCGAAGTCCGAACTCAAATCTTGTTGTGTCTAAGACAAAAGAAAAACCTAATATGTTACTCAGAATATTCGATTGCCCTTTTGTAAAACGATAACCACTCATCGGCCACTCATAATTGAGTTGCCTCCGCAGCCAGGAATGCAGAAGGGAAAGATAGTTAAAAAAAAAAAATGTGGTAAAGACTAGAGATGCATGTTTATGGAAGGTGAACTTGCCCTTCTGAGCTCTCAGGTTCTTTAATGCCTCGTAATATATCTTATACTGGTGTTGGTTTCACTCATGTATGTTAACTAACTTTTGTATTTACGTGGTCTTCGATTGCGGCTTATGGATGGGTAAGTAGGAGCACGGAATCTTGCCTTGGCTTTTGCTTTAGTTATTTTAGTTGTATTAATTAAGGCCAATCCACGAAACACTAAGTTGCCTTTTCTAAACTTGTTTTTGGTCTTGTTTGTACTGCGCTTAGTACCCTTCCAGTATATGTGCATGCAGTCGCAGTCGGAGTCTGTACGTTTTCTTTTACGCGCGCCCGAATCTCTCCGGCGAAAAGTACGCTGGAGCGAGAGCAAAGTACGCAAGTAGGATTTTGTGCAGCATTGCCCACAAATAGTGCATTTTTTTATTATAAAATTTGCGAAGAGCTATTTACCAGAGAAAGAAGTAAAAAAAAGGAAAAAATGCTTAACTCCCATGGAAATGCAGCGAAGCGACTGATCTTGAAACAATAGAGCTCCCTATTGTTTGAAGACCGGGGGCATCGCTGCATTACCATAGGAGTTAAGCATTTCTCTTTTTTTACTTTTTCCCCCAGGTAAAAAGCTCTTTGCAAATTAAAAAAAAAAAAAGGAAAACCCTCCGTGGGCAACGCTGGACAAAATCGTAGCGCGATAGGTTAAGGGACCGAAATTTGCGATCTATTTAAAAAGCCTGGCCGCTCCTTGGGACACCCGGTGGATCATCAATGCACCATGACTCAACGGCAGTCTTCGAAACAAGCACCAAAAAAAAAAAGTGTGTTTCGGAAGAACCGAACGCTCAGCAGTAGACTGTCGATGCAACAGAACACCAAGGGGGGAGGCAGTCGAAAGAGCAAGAAACGAAAACAACTCGCCTTGCGTAATTTGGCGAACTGACAAGCGACGTGTTTCAGCTGCTCGTAAGCTAGGAGACGCGGTCCAGAAATAACATTGCGGGCACATCACGTCGTTACAGCCTGCCTTATACTGATTGGATTTGTTGCATCGCGACTCCTCAGTCTTAGTTGACAAACACTCTGTGGAAGGTGAGTTCCCTAATATAAAAATAGGCAAGAGGCTGTGTTGGGTTAAAGTTTTATTTAGTATGATATTTTGTTTTCTTTTATCACAAACGCCTTCATCTCAGCAAATTGTAGGGTCGCGAAAGACTGGTTTTGAATTAATATGGAAAGAACACAAAAATTACAACACGAACAAACAGAATGACACACGCACGATAGGACCCAAGACGTTTTTGTTTCTCTTTTTGTTCGTTCTGCAGCATTTTTTCAACTTTTTAGACCACACCATAGGAGCAGGACGTGAGCTCACACTGACTGCTCCCTTGTAACAGCTATGCGTCAAAGGGAACAGTATTCTCTTTTTTCGATGTAACGCAGACTTTTAAAGTCGTTTGGTCACTGCTTACATTAATTACATGATGCGGCAACAGAGTGTGGCAAAGTGGTGGGCGCTCTTCGGGATCGAAGAAGCAGTAAGGACGATAATAAACAGAGAATTTTAGTAAATCGTTCTCATGTCTCCGAAAACGATACCCGACACTCTGCTGCCACATTTGCGCATGCGTCGCATCGTTATCGGGAGTATGGTATGTATCAAAACGATTTACTAAAACTATCTAATAAAAAACGTACTCAAACAAGTCAGCTGAGTAACAAATAGACTGCTGTAAACATTCATTCAATGAGAATCACGTATTACTTACGATATCCCAACCGCAATACCACAAAAGTCTCAAGTGGCTCTAAATCTGATACGGGGTTATTGCCAGGTCATAGAAAGAGTTAAAATGTCCTTACGTGTATGCACGACGGCTGCAGCGAACAACGTCAGAAAATCACAGGGTTGCAACTGTAGCTTGCAGCATGTTTTTTTTTTTTTTTACATAAAAGTAATCCGTCAGGTAGCATACATTCCTGCAGTGTGCGGCCGCTAAAAAGAGGAAGCGCCAGAGAACAGAGGGGAAAGACCAAGCCATTCATTATCAAAACTTAGATATACCGTTGTTTTTTATTGTACAAATACGATGACTCACGTTTAGCTCAAAAAACTTAGTTGAAATATTTTTTTTTATACAAGTTTGAAAGAAACCAAGCCTTAAACTAAAACCTTTATTTTTTCGTTAGTTTTGTGATTTGAATATTCGCATAAAAATGCATTCAAAGACGGCAGCTGGTAAAAAAAAAAAAAAAAAAAAAACGCCAACACGTAAGATCATAAAAATGATATTTCTGTTCGTGGCAGTTACCACTATAGTGTATATAATTTTTGAGAACTTTTCAACCGACTGCATTTGAAGATTATAGAAGTTGAGGCTAACGCGGGAGATTAGAGCAAGCATAATATTTAAATTTCAAAAACCAGTTGCTCATATGGGCTTCACTGCATGTCCGCGCAACAAAAGGTACCTTTCGGTGGCCAGAGCAATATTCAACTACACGACTCATTTTCACAAATATATATGTGTATATATATATATATATATATTTTTTAGCGGGTGGCGAGCAACGCTTTTAAGATGTTCGTCATGTGAGACTCGGTCAGCAAAAAGATTCGTCTTCCTTTCAATACCGAGAAATACCGGACACTCGCATGAATTTGAAGATATAGATAAATAGAATTCGCCCTCAAAACAAGCGTCGACCTGGCCGTTTCCACGCAGCACCCAAGATGGTGTTCTCAAATGAGTGCATGTATATTCACGAGAGCTTCAGTCGACCGTGTCTTTCACGGATGTCTCACCTTCAGCGCAATCTTTATAGCTTCAAAATATTCTTGATAAACCCGAGTTTGGAACGAGCAAGCAATGAACAGGCACTACACATTGCACCCGACTCGAACAAAATAAAACCGTGGCCTTCTAAAATCAATGAATACTATGGTATCAAAAATTGATACCATAGTATTCAATATTCCAACACCGGCTTTTGTTTAAATTAATATTGTGTCATAGTTTCCTGCCACATTGAACACACGCTTTTCTGGGGAGAATCGAGCCACCTAAAAACGCGGTTGTTTAGAAAAAGAAATTCCTTCCGATTGCCGGCTCCAAACGCCACGACGGGCCAGTGGCCGTTTAACAGCTTTCAACCGTGGGCTTCGGCCAGCCACTTCCTCAAACCTCCATCCTTCGTCGCTTCGAGCTTACTGTTGTCAGCAGCGCGGCGGGCCGAGCGTTCCTCCCTATAGGCTCTTTCGTAACCAACGGAGGAGCGCATGTTTATTTTAGAGCCCCATGAACTGGCAGCCGCTCATTCGCGTTCGACATATGCCGGGGCGCCCACGCCGCCCGAGGTCACCACGAGTGACTCAACGCTATGCCGTCAAGACAAGGACCGCGCCCTTCGTCCTCAAACGCTACCACTATAGTGCATCCCCGCAGAGCCGTCTAGCTGGCGTCAGCGTCGACGCGAACGCGCCCCGCCGCGTCTCACAACGAACGCGACGCTGGCAGGCGGCGATGCTCAAGACGATCGCGTCTGCGGCTTTGCGGTGGCGTACTCTCGTCGAGCTTAGGCGTGTTTTCCGCTTGGGGGCCGGTCGGGGAACAACGAACGATGACGTCACTCGCGGGCCTTCTCCTCGTGCCGGGTATTGCTCCACGCCAGCCGACGGGGATGATTCACGCGTCGGAACGACGCGGTGACGTCACAAAGGGGCCCCCGTTTAACGTGGAGGGCGCGTTGCTCGCAGGCTACGATGACGACGAGCCTGGCCAGGGGCTACGGCACCCGCACGCTGCCTCCGCGCTCCCGCTTTCTGGGTTCTTCGACGTCCAGAACTCGTCAGGCTGACCAGAGGCGATCGCTGAACCTGTCCTGTAACCCCAGCTCCGTGTACAGCTGGTGAGTGACTTTGCATAAGGAGTAGAGGGGCATTTATCGTCTTCTGCGCAGCGGCGTAAATATTAACCTTCGTAACATCTTAGTAATAATTATTTTATCGTGTAACAATTACAGTTATCTCAATCGTGTTACTTTCTTAAATTTTGCACTGGCCTTCATTGCTTTTCTTAAGTTTTAGTCGCAAGAGTGCGGGTCTCGATGTTTTTCATGCTTTTGTTCTTTTGTGCCTTGAAACTATTATTTGGCATTGTAAATTCGCCAACCCCATTTTTACGGAATGCCGGTCCTTAAGGAATCAGTAGACGAATGCAATTAATTAACTACTGAAAAGTAGTAACGTAGACAGTTGTACGAGCTGGTATAGATTTAACATAGTTACAGTAGTGCACAAACGGACAGGGACAGAGAGGGGGAACACGCAGACGACAGAAAAGCGCACTCTTGTATGTCGTCTACGTGTTCCTCTTCTTTGTATTTGTCCACTTGTGCGCAACTCTAAATATACTGAAAAGTGAAATTTCTCGCCAGTGTGCCAGAGAAAAGCGAAGAACATTATAAATGTGTACTTATAATTGGTTGACCCCAGTCTAGCGGTTGTACTGCACTGGCTTCATTTCTCACCTACAGCTGGGAGACTCGTCGTCCGTTGAGGCAGACCAAGTTCTAGGATGTATAAACATACACACTACCCAATCTTATAAGTCGGTGGACCGGCTAAGAAATTTGGCTAAGCTCCGCCTTCAGCACGTGGTTGTTGCCTTTCAACGGGCTTCGGCTGCACTTGTGGCGAAGTTTTACCAAAGACAGAAAGCTCGAGATGGAGGCGGACCTCGCACTGACTTCCAAGCCTTTCACATGCAGACTATAGTTATCGTGAAGCTGGGCTGCTTCTATGTTATTGCAACACTAGTTCACGCTGTTGATGAGAAATTTAGCGACCGCATTGCAGCTGCTATCCTGCTAACCTGGGTTATTTAACGGGTGACTCCGGTCAAAAGTTGAACCAGAATCAGTGACTGATATCTATTCACGAAGACTCAAAACGAGCACTGCCAATATTTTGCACTAATGAGAAACTCCGATCCACTCAGAAATCAATATTAAGAACATTCGACCACCAGCTTCTGAGCTGCAAATCAACAGGTTGGCGGTTTCTCAAGCAAGCTTGTTTCCCGACGTCAAGTTTGAACTCAAAGGCGTTACTTCTTCGTACTGTCACTTCTTTCGCCATGATTTTCAGCTGCGTTTTCAGCCGTCTAATCGTATGATTTCTGCTTGTGATCTTATGTTTTAGCTGCCGTAGTTTGTAAGTGCTCCTCGGCGGTCGGGCACTCAGATTATTGACTTCTTGCTCGCTCGAGCGCGTTCTGGTGCCGAAGGTGGCATGCACTAGCATGCACTGGTGGCTATAGACCTTTCCAAAAACGAGCTTGTGGCCGGTGCCATTTTGAGCGTTCGTGCGTATGGCGCGTGCTTTGCTCGCTTTCCGAAGCGACGAACACGCACGTGCTGGGCTGTGAAGATCGCACGCTGGACTGTGATTTTGTAAACATTAGAAAGGTCTATAGTTGAGTTCCTTTCTGCTCACCGCGAGCTTACCATTTGCTTCCACAAAGCTTCTGCAACATGCATTCCACACCACAAAGATTGTAGTTCTTCCCAAAAGATAAGCGGGGGCACGTCCTGAGCCTGTGCTGGGCCTGAGTTATCCTCGCGAACTCACTTTTCGGCCGCCAACATTATGAATTTGTAAAACAAATCCGGTGCATTTTTTCTTTTTAATTTTAGGGTTACGAAGGTTTTTATACTCCGTTTCACCTTATGTTGTACCGCAGACAAGGCTAGAAGCGCGAGCTCATAGCGTTGGGAGCTACTCTTAACGCACGAGAGCGTGTGCCGCCGAGATGTGCCATAGAGCAAGGGGCTCGCGCTTGTAGCCTTTCCTGGGGTACATCATAAGGTGAAACAAAGTATAGGGAGTATTCACTGGCGGCCATAGCTGTGTGCTCGGCTGCGAAGCGCGTGCTGACGGCGAGCTTCCACAGTTCTTTCGCCACGTGCATTCCGCACCACCAAGATTGCCGGTCTTGGCAGCCTATTAATGCGGGCTCGTTCTGAGCATGCGCTCTAAACAGTGACCTCAAATATGGCGGCCAGTGAATACCTCCTATAGACCTTTCCAATGTTTACAAAATCACAGTCCAGCGTGCGATCTTCACAGCCCAGCACGTGCGTGTTCGTCGCTTCGGAAAGCGAGCGAAGCACGCGCCATACGCACGAACGCTCACAATGGCACCGGCCACAAGCTCGTTTTTGGAAAGGTCTATAGTAGGGTGCCTTCATGTGCGCTTTGCTTAGGGTGGAGACCCTAAGCAAGCGCAAGGCCATTTTGTCCCACACTTTTATTTTTCTTTTTTGTTCAGAAGCGCGTGAAAGCGCGTGTCCCTGCACGCGTTTGTGGCGCTGACTGTGCTGTGGCGACATTTTAGTTTCGTCAATTTCTTTGTATTTTACCCGTGAGCGCGTGCTGTCGGCATCGGGTACTACAAAGGGTGGCATCACCCTAAACAGAAGGACATTGAGGCACCCTAGTCTATAGTAAAGAAAGCTTTCCTAAATAGACCGATCTCAGCAGCCAGTTCGACTACGCCACCGCTGCCGCAATGCATCGAGGTAACTTTAGTCTATCTGCACGTGCGACAACCCCGCTGGAGCTCCGCACGTATTCTCAACTTTCAGCGATGGTGGGACCGCGGTGTGACAATCACTCTCCCTAGCTCCTGGATGATCTGCTTCACAATAAAGGTGCTTGCCTACACCTTCCTGGCGTGAAAAAAATAAAGTAAGGCTACAATTCTGCTCGCATAAAGCAAAGCTAGAATTAGTTACGCGTCGCAGACCCCGCCTCGTAGTGCTGTTCTACGACTATCATCCAGATGACAGCCATTTTGATAGGCGCCAGAGCGCCCCCTATAGGTCGTGAAAGTTGCGAAAAGAGAACGAGAAGGCACTCGCATGCACGGCCGTCCGCTTCCTGTGAAGTTAAGTTATGGCGGCGACACGCACGTGCCGAACACTTAATGAGATTGGTCTAGTACGAGGTATTCATTTGTTTGTGATGCCTTGTGTAGTTTTGTATATATCCTATCTTAAAGTTTTGTTTTGGGCGTAGCCCCGTCTATACTGACAAAGCCTGGCAGATCGCCACGAGACGCGGCCGCCGAAAGTGAAAATGTAGAGCGGCAGACAAGAGGCATGTAACTGGGCGCCCCGCTGCGGCAAGACGCCGAACCACACTTATCTCGAGCGATGGAATGCCTGCTCGTGCGTCTCGCGTTCCTCGGGCTACCGCTTCGTTTCTCGTCGGGTTTGAAAACCATGTTGTGGGTTCTCGCCGCTGCAAAAGCTGTGCGCTGAGCACAGGCTCCCTGAGAAATGCTCTGCAGAACCTCGCGCTCCAAATCTGCGACCGGGCACTCTATGGCTCCGTCATCGAACTGCCAAGCTTTGTAAGTATTGAGGAGGCTATGTTTCGGGGGTCTACGCCGAAACCGAAAGTAACTGGCTCGATCATGATGGCAAGCCTTGGGATCAGCTGCATGGCCGTCGTGTGACGCATAGTTCGTCTTGTGGTACCACAAAGCGTACGGGTGGCCTAGTCAGAAGAGCAGCTACGATAGGTCAGATATAATGCTAGGCTGTTTTACTGCTTTGCTTTGCGGGTATCAAACATCTGTGGCGAATATCAATATATACACAATTATAAAGTTGCCGGCCGAAAAGCGAGTGTGCCACGATGAACGCAGGCTCAGAACGAGCCCCCCCTTACCTTCTGAGAAGAACTACAATCTTGGTGGTGCGGAATGCACGTTGCAGAAACATTGTCGAAAATAAACGTATCCTCGCACTGAGCAGGAGCGGACTAAACTGTGGCCACCAGTGAATGCCACCTTTGGCACTGCGGTGCGCTTGCGCGTACCTGAGCGAGCAGGGAGTCGGCTGAAACATGACATAAGCAGAAATCATCCGATGGGACGGCTGAAAAAGCACAAAACAAACACGGCGAAAGAAGTAGCAGTACGAACAAGAAACCTCCTTGAAAACAAAGATGACATCAGGGCACCAGGTTGCTTCACAAACAACCAACCCACGGAACGCCCGCTGAGAACCAGGTGGTAGCATTTTTAAAATCGGTTTTAGTGTGGATTGCGGGTTCCCATCAGTGTAATGTTTTTTGCATTGCTCGTGTTTAGTCTCCGTAAATTGATATAAGTAATTTACTTTGGTTCGAATTTCGACCTGAGTTCCTCTCTAATATTTGCTACAGATGTTTGATATCTACGAAGCAAAGTAATAAAACAGCCGTAGCATTTTACCTGACTATCGGACGTGCTCTTGCGACTAGGCCAGTCGCACGTTTTGCGGTAGTGCGGTACGAACTTTGCCTCACGCTATGGCCACGCAGCTGATCACAAGGTTTGCCATTATGTTCGAGCCAGTAGTTTAGGTTTTGCCGTGGACCCCCAAAACAGAACGTTGAGATGATATATTTACAAGCTACAGAAGAAATCGAAAAAAAGGACACCTCGTAATTCAGGGACAGTTTCTTCACTAAAACAGTATAGTTACCCTTTAAGACACATCATACAGTATTGATGCATGACCGCACGCCGTAAATCCGGTGTCACACAGCTCAAACATCCTACAAAAGACAGTCTCCAAACACGAGTCACCGCAATATCTGTGATTCGAATGCCGAGTGCCAAGTTGTCTCCTTGAACTCATTGCCATGTGTCATTCGAAGCACGGATCTCGTGGTGACTTGCGTTCGAATCTGTATGTAGACTGCCTTTTGTATGATGTATAAGCAGAGTGACCCATAGAGGTATTACAATAAACGCTAGAGGCTCAGCTGGCGCCTAGCGTCTACGGGACTTCCGGTTGCAAATTGAAGCAGACAGCAAACAGTCTACTTTTTCACGCTTCCTGTGTATTCCTATGGGAAAACGTACGTGATATTTTTCTCTTCGCCAGGGAATAATAGAAATCAGCGTAGTTTATTTACTCGTAACGGGTACTATGTACCTTTATTCACATTATAAAGGTGTAATTAATTTTGTTAATATCTATTTTTTAATTACTGAGCAATGTCTAAGTAAGAACAAATTGAGGACCAGGTCTATGTTGTACAGCATATGTCAATACAAGCTGTAAAATTTAAGTGAAAAACATGAAAGAGGTTTACAATTCTCTGTAACGCCGAATCGGAGCGCAGCTCTTGAGGAGGAGGAGGGGGGGGGGGGTTACGGAGGGAAGGTTATGCGCCTCCTCCTTCCACACTAAATTTAGCGGGAATATTGATTATGCTAAATGCGTGGACTTCACGTGTGACGTTATAGGTCACGTGACGTCACACATCACGTGTTTCCCATAATGACGTCACACGTGGCGTCACGAGGGTAACCTTCATGGGGGTTACCGTCACGAGGGCAACCCTCACGGGGGTAACCCCACGAGGGTTACCCTCACCCTCATGAGGGTAACCCTCATAGGGGTTACGTTACCCTCACGGGGGTAACGTAACGAGGGTTACCTCACGAGGATAACCCTCGTGAGGTCACCTTCACGAGGGTTATCCTCGTAAATGTAACCCCCGTGAGGGTTACCCTCATCAGGATTACCTTCACGAGGGTGACCTCCGTGAGGGTTACCCTCGTGAGGATAACTCTGATGAGGGTTACCCTTGAAAGGGTTACCCTCAAAAGGGCTGCCCTCGTAAAGGTAACCCCTATGAGGGTACCCCCGTGAGGGTAACCTTCACGGGGGTAACTCTATCAGGGGTTAACTTCACGGGGGGAACCCTCTTGACGTTACGTGTGACGTCACACGTCCCATAATGCAACGCGCGGTTACGCCGACGCCGACGCCGTTCAACCCGCAAACGGGGGCCTAAGAACGGCGCTCTAAAATAACAATTAAAAAGTTCGTAGGGTTTATTCAAGCTGCAATAGCATTCAGATGGCGGAAACGCAGTCTGTTACTGCCCAGTTTGTTACCAATCCAGTAGGTGTTCTTCGTTCCATTACCCCATGCGTCGTCCTTGTTTATTTTGATTGTTTGATTTGGCATATATTAGCATCCTTTTGATGTTTTGTCAAGCTGATTGACTCTGTGTGCTTTATAGCATTGACTATATGCGTTAATGCGTGCCCTTTAATAGAAGTCTGCAACGTCAACACGCATTATACATGTGCACTGGGCTAGTTTAGCGCAGTGTTCAACGACATGAATTCCAAAGAAAACCGCCCTGACAGATATTTTGGCACATCCGATTGGAAAACGTTCCACGTTTTTTATTCTGTTACAACATTAAGCAATATCTCCTCTTATAATCGAGCGCGAAGAGAAAGCGCATTTGCGTTTTCGCATATGTATGCATTACGGGAAGTCAAATTTAGACTGTTTGCTCTCTGCTTCAATATGCAACAGCACACTAGCGCTACCTGAATGTCTAGCGTTTATTGTAAAAATGGTTTGGTGTGACCCCAGCTTTACGGTGTTATTCTTATGTCTGCCAAAAAAGTGCGCGTGTTAAGCAGAGGCCTGCAGCCGCAGTCTTGACAGTGAATTATGTGATCGCCATCTTGATAGCTGTTAACGTTTTGGTTACGCTCGAATAACCTATCATTTAAACATCTGACCGTTTGGCCAACGTATTTTAAAAGCAACAAACGCGCTTCTGTGTTTCTTCGGGCAGCACAGTCAGGCTTCGTGGAAAGCGTTCGACTGACGATAAAACCTTGGATGTCTCGTGAGACGATCTTATCAGTGTCGCGAAACTGGGTCTCGCTAGTGAAAGTATTTAAAGCGCGAGTGATCCTTGCGGCCATCTTAAAATGGCAAAAAAATATTTCTAATGTACTCTATGGTCCTAAGTTTATTAGATAATAGAATAATTGACAAGTACAATTTACCACATATTTCCCAGTTTCATGATTACGAATGAACAGCGCGATAAATACGGCGAAGGACAGATAACTGTTATGTTCTTATGTTCCTGACTGCGCCTATCGCGGACGCGTGAGCTGGAGAACCGTCCTGTCATGGGGGCGGACCGCTAGATTGGTGCTTATATAACGAAGGCAACGACAAGCAAATGGAATTTACTTCGTCCGGCTGCCCGAGAACGAACGTTACCAGAGTCGGGCCAGCGTGTCCAAGTCGTCGATTCCCCACCCGAACTTAACAGCAAACAGACGGAGCACTGAATGTCTACTGATTATTTTGCAAGTAACGCCCATCGGCAAGTTCACAACTAGCACAGAATACATCAAATCCCATTATGGTCGCATGTTAAAACTACCAAGCGTTATTATCATGTGATCTGATGCATTTTTAGTTGGTGTGACCACGCCGATGGGCGTTGCTTCCAAAAGAAACCGTTCACAGTCAGCGCTCCGTATCGGTACTTTTCTCTCTCCTTCGTAACTTTTATCGCGCGGTTTTTTTCGTAATCATGTTTAATCAATTTGGCCTACGTTTCGCTGTACTACAATATCAATTTCTCCTCATTTATCAATGTTCACAGGGTAATAAGTTTTCACCGCGTAATCACCATAACATTGAAGTATACGAGGGCTTTTACAAAAATATTATTTTAAAGTGTTTTCAAAAGTAAAAAAAGAATTGTAATATAAATAAATTGTGACACAAATAAACTACTATTTAGAACACAATTTGAAAAAGAAGAAACTAACAAACGTTTTTGCTTTTTTTTTCATTATTCCTATATACTGAGTCCGCGGTGTACAAGCATCACCCTCGTAAAGGGGTCATGAAATGAATTTCGAACTGGGAAAACTGTTTTTGGATTGGGATTTTACTAATCGCATAACGTTTAGTGCGCCAAAAGAGACAATGTAGAAAGTGAAAAGCCTGCATTTCGGTGCGGAAATGTGAAAATATAGCAGAGTCTTTCTTACCTCCTTTCCTTCGAAAGCTCTCCTCTTTTTCACTATGATACATCCGCGGGTATACCCAAGGCCCCAAAGCACGCCAGCCCAAGCATTGGACACGAGCACTGTGTCACTCGGACGTATACGGAGTATTCACCGGGCGCCATATTGGTGGGTGCTGTCTAGAGAGCACGCTCAGAACGAGCCCACATTAATAGGCTGCTAAGACCGGCAATCCTGATGGTGTGGAATGCACGTTGCAAAAGAACCCTGGAAGCTCGCCATCAGCACGCGCTCAGCAGTCGCGCACACAACTATGGCCGCCAGTGAATACTTCCTATACGCTCGTCAACAACCAATCCGTAAACAAACATATGGATTTGCGTTCGTAGCCAGTTAAAGACCCCAGGCTAGCAGTTGTACTGCACTGGCTAAATTGCTCATCTACTGCGAGTGACTCGTCGCAACTTTAAATGGCTGACCAACTACACGCTGTATAAATATCCCACAACCACAATTATTATTATCTGTGCCTTGACGACATTTACCATCACTTGCGAATTACATGTTCCATGGTGTGCGCGGAAACACAGTTGAAGCTTGTGCGCCACGAGCACGTGACGGCCACGTGATTTCTTATTTCGCTTTTGAGTTGAGGGTTAAAGCTAAGGAGGAAGAAGTTGCAAACACGTTTTATTGCCCCTTTAAAATTAAAAAAACAAAAACAATTATACTTCTCTATCACTTTCTTCTCCTTCTCTCTCTCTCTCTCTCTCTCTCTAACGTTAACGTTAGAAAGAAACAAAATGAGCAAAACGTGGAAATATTTATTCGTTCATTATCCAATTAATCAATTCACATATTACTATATTATCTTTCAACATAATTCCAAAAAGCTTTAGGAAAGTTTCTTTGAATATGTATTTCTCGTTATTAAAAGAATAATTACCCTTTTGCACTCAATCAAGATGGCCTTAAAAGTGGAAGACACGACTCGTGCATTCTTCGATTGATCAGAGTGAATCACATTGTGGGAGAAAAAGACGGAAGCTGTAAAAGTAAAATAGAAGAAGTGGTAATCTGAACAGTTAAAGAAACGTTAAGGTTTCGGTAAGCGAGACTCTGTAAGAGTACCATTCACAGATATCGTCCTTCCCTTTAATGGGAGGCATCATATATCGGTTTCTTCAACGCGCAGTGACCGGGAGTGGCGAAGCCCCAAGTACTTCTCCATGTCGATGGCCCGTCCAGCCAAGAAGCTCTGTTCCATCGAGGAACTCATCAGAATCTTGGTGGCTCCCTCGAACGGTTACTACGAGCTGCCCACAGATCCATACAACGAGGTCTACCCCAACATCTTCATCAGTGATGGGTGAGAACGGCTGCTCCTCCGATACTTATCCTGTCGGTGCAACGGTCTACTGGTGCATCCGCGCGAAGACGGTTACAAGTCGCTACGTTAGGCTTAAGAAACACTGTCATAGACCTATAGCTAAATGGACCTTTTGTAGAAATACGCGGTGCGCATGCGCGGAGTATTTCATGCGCCTGGGTTCGAGAGTATCTAGTTCCAAACTATCCGCCATCTTGCATTTCTCGCCTTTGAGCGGTTTCGTTGTGTCGACCTCGGGGCGGAAGATTACGCACGATGGGGACAAAGGTGAACTTGGGGGAGCCGTATCTATAGAACCTTTCCAAAAAGGACACTTGGCAGGTTCCATTTTCAGTGTTCGTGCGTATGGCGCGTGATTTGCTCGCTTCCGAAGCGACGAACGTGCGCGTTCTGGACTGTGATTTAACACGTGTGGACTGTGATTTTTGTAAACAGTGGAAACGTCTATAGGTCACATCGCCTCAATGGGTGAACAGGATGTAGCTGACGTTTTGGGTGTGGAACGGGTGGGAGAGGCCTTGGGCGCGCGTTGTTTTCCAGTCACCTAGTCTCGAACCGATTCGCGTGTCTAGGTGGCAGCACATATTCGCCAAGAGGTCCATTACCCAAGCATCACGGAGAATGCAGGAAATATAGGTCTACGCGCCGCACGTACTGGAGTCTGCAGCAGTCACTATCCTAAAGGAAAAGCCTAAACGAAATTTCATCTTGCGCGAGCGTTCACCAACGCCTTATTTTGATTATTTACTTCGAATATTTTACGAGGGAAGGCGAGCGCGTGCGGCGCGTAGACCTGCATTCCCAACATGCCCCTTGGTGCATTTGATAATTGAGTGATAGGTCTGCTGGCGGGGTACTGTAATGCAGATATGCAGAGATTAGGGAGTTTTAGGGAACTGTTTTTTCCCATCCGATACGGTACGGTGGGCCCTCCGGTTCGCACTGCGCATGCGCTACCACAGAAGACTCTCATATGTGCACTTCGTACCGGAGCGCTTATTGTACCGTTTTGGATGGGCAAAAAACGGTTCCCTCAAACTCTTTATTACTCAGATGAAACTTCTGATAGGACTAGAACGACAGGATGACTCTTTCGCGTTCACGGCCTACAACATGAACTCGTTGTGTTCCGTAGTGCTCAGGTTGCGCGTGCGCACTCGAGGCTCACGCGACTCCGAAGCATCATCGATGGTAGGAAGGTCGCTCTGTGGGCGGGACAACTGGAGGTCCCCCAGCCGTTCTTATTCTCTCGATTACTATGGCGCTGTTACTGTAAGAGGTATGCACAAATAGTCATCAGCACGAGCTGCGTGTCAAGGAACTTAAGGTTTGTCATAAAAAAAGGTTTATGATGGCGTTAAAGTAATTCGCAGAACGCTTGGTGAAAGCACGTGCTTTATCGCAAAGCACGCAGTTATGTCTTTACGTGACTACTCTTTATAGTCTGCTTTGTTTTATAAGCGATACCCCTGTCAGACGGGCTAGTTTAGTGTCACTCCTAGCGAGTGCACTTCGCCCTTAGTATCATTTCTTGTAGTGTGCCACACGGCTCCTTCCTGAGGAACACACTTGGCTTGGAGTGAGTTTGACGAACTCACTTCGCTCGATCGAGTGCGTGGCATCAATAGGAGTGTTCGAACAGTAAAACATAACAACACAGAAACCAAAAGCGTGGACGTAAGTTTTCATTTTATAAGAAAAAAGAAATTCGTGAAAGAGACGACATGTAGAAAGTGGCATTGCAAAAAAATAGTGGGGCGGACTTGGAGTTTAGGCTGATCTGAATCAAGATTAGCGCAGCGGTGAATTAATAAAAGACGACGACAAAGTCAGTCATTCACGGCTATTTTGGTTAGCAGAGAATGATAGAGCCTACTTTTGTTTTAGCATGTAACTATTCGAGACAACACGATAAATATGATCTGATTAGGCAGTGTCGGGGCCTCCTCGTAGACTTCCGTGGCACGAAGGGGAACGCCAAAGTTGGATATGCTTCGTTCTTTATCTTGGCTTGCGATTTTCGATCAGAATCATCCAATTGGCGTAAAACTCGTCCATTAATGCAACTTTGTTTTAGAGCACAGCTCCTAGGCACCCGTTTCTGAGTTGAGCGGCGTCGGCGTAACCGCGCGTTGGATTAATTAAGGGCTGTTTCCCAAAATTACGTCAACGTGACGTCACGTGCGTCGTCACGTGCGACGTCACGAGGGTAAAATTTTCTCGCTAAATTTTGCGGTAAAAGTTTTTGCAAAGTTTGGCGGAAAATTTTTCCACTAAATTTAGAGCAAAAGTTTTACCCGTGTGACGTCAAACTTAAAATTTCAGATGACGTGTCATGTGACGTCACACGTCAATTCAGCGGGAAAATTTCCCGGCTAAATTTAGCGAATAATTTAGCGGAAGTTTTACGCTAAGTGGGATGGGAACAGGAGAGGAGGATGGGAGGGTATGGAGGGGGAGCAGCTAGCATACCCCCCCCCCCTTCGTACCCTCCCCTCCTCCTCAAGAGCTGCGCTCCAATTCGGCATTACAGCGAAATAAACGTCTAATTTTTTAACGTGTCTTTATTAAGGGGTATCGGTGGCCAAGTGGGCTAGCGCACACCAACTCGGAGTACATGGAGAGAAAGCTCGCGCTGGAGAACCCAGTAATCCTGAGCTCAATCCCCAGCCCTGCCCGAAGAACACACTTCCAATGAAGTGAGTTCGGGGAGCACACTACGCTCGCTCCGGTAGACCGAGTGTGTAATCTCGATAGCAGTGTTCAAGGAGTAAAAATAATAGAAGAAATTAACGCTGCGTACAATTAGTTTTATTTTGATAGGAGTAATATTAGATGCGCACTTGTTTTCTATTGGCAGGAAAGTAGTGCATTGTAGAAAAAATTACACCATCTTCCCGAGGGGAACCATGGGGTGATGCGGAGCATCGTGTTGGTTCCGAGGAAAGAGTCAGTTGCGTGCTGACGTCGAGAGATGGCGCCACCGACTGCCCTAGCGTTACCCCCTACGCGAGCCTTCGTCGCGGCTCGCGGCAGAGAAAGTTGGAACGCTCGCCGCTCGCCGTTTATTTTATTTTTTTCACACTTGAAGGAGAGGAGACAAGAGGAGGAGAGTTGCGCGTGCGCGCGCGGTGTGAGGAGAAGCCAACGCATGCGCAGTGCACGCAGCTGGTAGAGAGAGAGAGCGGAGAGAGTAACGCGCAGCTGTTGGAGAGAGGGAAGGAGGAGAGTTGCGCGTGCGTAGTTCGAGTGCCGACTACATCGCGGACGCGGGACATAGACCCGAGCAAGAGATGCTCCGCATCTAAAACAAGCGGCTAATCTAGTTTCAAGCCTTGCCCCTGCGCGACGGCCAGTGACGGCCAGGAGGCACCTGCAAGACTTCACCAGGGATGTTTCGTTGTGTCGGGTGGCGAGTGGCCGAGTGGGCTCGCGCACACCAGCTCGGAGCACGCGGAGCGAAAGCTCGCGCTGCAGAACCCAGGAATCCTGGGTTCAATCCCTACTTCTGCTCGTATCGATCTATACTCCGTTTCACCTTATGTTGTACCGCAGACAAGGCTAGAAGCGCGAGCTCATAGCGTTGGAAGCTACTCTTAACGCACGAGAGCTTGTGCCGCCGGGATGTGCCCTAGAGCAAGGAGCTCGCGCTTGTAGCCTTTCCTGTGGTACATCAGAAGGTGAAACAGAGTATAGATGAGCATCGTACCGGCGTGCGGATGTGTATCACTGGCTTGTAATGGCTGATCGTAATGATCAAATTGGATTTAAATTTGGATTAAAGCTCGTGACTTAGCGCAACAATGTGTGGTAACGTGTTTCTAATAAGACGACGAAGTTATTTATGAACAAATGCGTATGCACTGTAATATTTTGCGTGCCCATTACTTACCCATCGTTATTGCCATCATTTTGGAGTGACACTAAGTTTTCCCGTGTAGCACCAACACACTTGGAGTGTGTTCCGACGGGATGAAGTGCACTCGCTTGTAGTGACACTAAACTAGCCCGTCTGACAGGGGTATTAGTGTCACTCCAAAATGATGGCAATGACGATGGGTAATTAATGGGCGCGCAGAATATTACAGTGCATACGCTTTTTTTCATAAATAACTTCGTCGTCTTATTAGAAACACGTCAACACATATTGTTGCGCTAAATCACGAGCTTTAATCCAAATTTAAATCCAATTTGATCATTACGATCAGCCATTACAAGCCAGTGATACACGTCCGCACGCCGGTACGACGCTCATCTATACTCTGTTTCACCTTATGATGTACCCCAGGAAAGGCTACAAGCGCGAGCTCCTTGCTCTAGGGCACATCTCGGCGGAACAAGCTCTCGTGCGTGCTACTCCCAACGCTATGAGCTCGCGCTTCTAGCCTAGTCTGCGGTACAACATAAGGCGAAACGGAGTATAGACCTTTCCAAAAAAGAGCGTGTAGCCGGTGCCATCTTGAGTGTTCGTGCGTATGGCGCGTGCTTTCCTCGCTTTCCGAAGCGACGAACACGCACGTGCTGGGCTGTGAAGATCGCACGCTGGGCTGTGATTTCGTAAACATTGGAAAGGTCTATAGACCTTTCAAAAACGAGCATGTGGCCGGTGCCATTTTGAGCGTTCGTGCGTATGGCGCGTGCTTTGCTCGCTTTCCGAAGCGACGAACACGCACGTGCTGGGCTGTGAAGACCGCACGCTGGACTGTGATTTTGTAAACATTGGAAAGGTCTATAGATCGAAACGAGAAGAAGTAGGGATTGAACCCAGGATTCCTGGGTTCTGCAGCGTGAGCTTTCGCTGCGCGCGCTCCGAGCTGGTGTGCGCGAGCCCACTCGGCCACTTGCCACTCGAAACAACGAAACATCATGTAGTGTGTGGAGGACGAGTTGGAGGGCGATATCCGCGATGTTGGACAGTGGAAGCGCGTGGTTGGGGCACGTTTCTCCGTGAGAGCCCAACGCCTTTCAGATGAGAGGCGGCTGGACCTGGATGCCGACGCACAGGCGAGAATTTCAAGTGACATCGATCAGCAGCTGCAGGCCAATGCCTTCACCATAGCCGCTCTCATGGCCGACAACCTACCCGTGATCAGTCGAGAACGGTGGGCTTTCCAGATGAACGAACGGTGGTTCGAAGACACCTTGCCCCATTTGGGCGAGTTGCATTTTAAGCAAGCCTTTCGCGTCTCTCCTCCCACCTTCAGATTCCTGGTGGAGTCTTGCAGGTGCCTCCTGGCCGTCGCGAAGGAGCCAAGGCTGGAAACTAGATTAGCCGCTTGTTTTTCTACAATGCACTACTTTCCTACCAACAGAAAACAAGCGCGCATTTAATATTACTCCTATCAAAATAATACAAATTTTACGCAGCGTTAATTTCTTCTATTATTTTTACTGCTTGAACACTGCTATCGAGATTACACACTCGGTCTACCGGAGCGAGCGTAGTGTGCTCCCCGAACTCACTTCATTGGAAGTTTGTTCTTCGGGCAGGGCTGGGTATTGAGCTCAGGATCACTGGGTTCTCCAGCGCGAGCTTTCTCTCCACGTACTCCGATCTGGTGGGCGCTAGCCCACTCGGCCACCGATACCCTCTTAATAAAGACACGTTAAAAAATTAGATGTTTACAATTCTCTGTAATGCCGAATTGGAAGCAGCTCTTGAGGAGGAGGGAGGAAGGGTACGAAGGGGAGGGTATGCCAGCTGCTCCCCCTCCGTACGTCCGTACCCTCCCATCCTCCTCTCCCGTTCCCATCAGCGTAAAAATTTCGCTAAATTGCCAGCTATATTTAGCCGGAAAATTTTCCCGCTGAATTGACATGTGACGTCACATATGACACGTCATCTGAAATTTTAAGTATGACGTCACGTGACGTCACACGGGTAAAAGTTTTGCTCTAAATTTAGCGGCAAAATTTTCCGCCAAACTTAGCAAAAACGTTTACCGCCAAATTTAGCGGGAAAATTTTACCTTCGTGACGTCACACGTGACGACATACTTTACGTCAAGTGTGACGTCATTTTGGGAAACAGCCCTTAATGCAACGCGCGGTTACGCCGACGCCGCTCAACTCAGAAACGGGTGCCTAGGAACTGTGCTCTAAAACAACGTTACATTAATGAACGATTCTTACGCCAATGGACCTCTTGGCGAATATGTGCTGCCACCTAGACACGCGAATCGGTTCGAGACTAGGTGACTGGAAAACAACGCGCGCCCAAGGCCTCTCCCACCCGTTCCACACCCAAAACGTCAGCTACATCCTGTTCACCCATTGAGGCGATGTGACCTAGATACGGCTCCCCCAAGCTCACCTTTGTCCCCATCGTGCGTAATCTTCCGCCCCGAGGTCGACACAACGAAACCGCTCAAAGGCGAGAAATGCAAGATGGCGGATTGTTTGGAACTTGATACTCTCGAACCCAGGCGCATGAAATACTCCGCGCATGCGCACCGCTTATTTCTACAAAAGGTCCATTGGATGATTCTGATCGATCATCGCAAGCCAAGATAAAGAACGAAGCATATCCAACTTTGGCGTTCCGCATCGTTCCCCGGAATTCTACGAGGAGGACACTGCCTAATTCGATCATAATTATCGTGTTGTCTCGAATAGTTACATGCTGAAACAAAAGTAAACTCTCTCATTCTCTGCTAACCAAAATAGCCATGAATGACTGACTTTGTCGTCGTTTTTTATCAATTTACCGCTGCGCTAATCTGGATTCAGAGCAGCCTAAACTCCAAGTCCATCCCACTATTTTTTTGCACTGCCACTCTTCTACATGTCGTCTCTTTCACGAATTTCTTTTTCTTTATAAAATAAAAGTTACGCCACGTTTTTGGTTTTTGTGTTGTTACGTTTTATTGTTGAAACACTCCTATTGATGCCACGCACTCGATCGAGCGAAGTGAGTTCGTGAAACTCACTCCAAGCCAAGTGTGTCCCTCAGGAAGGAGCCGCGTGGCACACTACAGAAATGACACTAAGGGCGAAGTGCACTCGCTCGTAGTGAAACTAAACTAGCCCGTCTGACAGGGGTATTATACTTCGTTTCAGCTTCCGTCCGAGCGCAGCAAAAGGCAGAGGGACGGTTCGCAACTTCGGGAAGAGCATTCCTACGCACCACAAAGTAGTCCGCAAAACTAATTATTTTAAAATAACTGTTTTGTGCGTAAACATTGCATAATATACGAGATGTGTACTGCTGAACATGATTTCCAATTATAGGAATTAAATGTCGGAAGTTTATGATTTTATTAATATATGTTAATTCATCTGGTTTGGTGAAAACACATACATCCGCTGGCAACACGGCTGCAGCGATTGGTTTTTCTGTGTGATTTTGTCCCTGTAAAGGCCGAGGCATGTGCTTCGCTGCTTTCTTCACCGAGTCGCTTCAAAACGTCCTTTCGCAAAGGCACGTTTGGACGTTAGGCGTGAGAGGTCGTGATGAATGTCTACTTTCAAATTCGGCGCGAGACTCTGACCGCGTCGTACCGCGAATGCGTTGAAAACAAGAAAAGCGTCCGGGCCACTACAGTCTACATTTCACTGATACGCGGCGAAATCAGGGTACCCCTTTACCTGCCGATCACATTGAACGCCGGGAAGCTGGTGGAAAGGACTGCGCCTCGAGCCCTGGTATAGCCCGACAATACAAGGAAACATCAACGGCCGGGTCATCGGGCACCTTGCAATGTGTATTTACATCTCCAAGCTACGCCGAAATGCCGAACAGGTGGAAAGCTCGAACACCGACGCCAGCGGCCAGCCTACGTACTGACATCCCCTGTGACTAATTTCAGAACGTGAAAAGGCACTTTTTAGACCTGTAGCAGACGATACCGTTGATACACCCGTAGCAGACGAAATGCTCGGCGAGCGCGGACGGCGCGGACGACCAGCGGCGCAGCGAAGTGATACAAAAGTGCAGGCGAGATCGCGTGACCTATTGCCGGCGTGGGATTGGCTCCGGCCACACGTAGCTTTGGCTGCGCTCGGACGGAAGCTGAAACGAAGTATAGATAGGACGGCCCGTGACAGTAAAGCGAGCAGCGCACCCTGTGTCACGAGGAGTGAAGTGGTACGAATGTGTTGTTGACGCGGCGAACAGTGACGGCCACCCTGGAGGAGTCAGTCAGTCGAAAGCAAAGGAAGTGTTGCCTGCGAGGATGAGGACACCATGGCCTTACAATATCGACGGTCAGCAACAGTTCTGCCGGCCAAAACAACGCCGAGAGCGCGCTAACA
>JABSTQ010004319.1:0-19969 GCA_013358835.2 Ixodes persulcatus
GATCATGTGCACTTTTGGCCGCTGTGATATTCGATTAACAAAGCTTTCCAGGCCCACAAAACCCCTGGCTCGGCTGCTCCCCTGATAGCAATATGTTCAAGGGGGCACGACCAGGGAAGTTGATTGAGATCAAATGTCCTAATAAGAGAGAAGTGATGAATGCAAAAGCGCTCTTGGCCACCTATGATTTTGTATAGCCATCCGGACCGTAAGCAGAATACCCTTTACTCAAGGGTGGCAGTCTTTGACCATACCATTCTGCTGTGGTCAAGGATTGAGCCCTAAAATACCCAACCAGGATCTTTCAGACTGAGTTCCCAACTGCTCCATTTCGGGCATCCTAAAGAAACTTTTTAACCCTCTTTTGTTTTAACCCCCAATGCTGAAAATGTTGAGAACACTATACACTTTTATGGTTCCAGGACCTTCCAGGCCGTGACCAGGGACCTAGTGAACATTTCCCAGCTGAAAGAGTGCCGTATAGCTGAAGTAGTGATGCGCCTGAGCACGAGGCCTTCGATTGCTAGGCGCCTGATTGCAAGGCACCCGACTGCGAGATGTCCGATCGTGAGGCACCTGATTGTGAGGTGCCAGATGCAAGGCGCCTGATGCAAGGCGCCTCATGCGAGGTGCCAGATGCGAGGCACCTGATTATGACACAACTCATCACAAGGCACCTGTTATGGGAGCTCATATGCCTCCCTAACACCTCCAAACTGAGCACAGTAATGCGTGACTTTTACGAGCTCGCAGACTATACCGGCGTCTCCGGTTGCATTGACTACTATGCGTGCGGATCAAGAGTCCAGGTGAGAATGATACGGAGGTCTTCTGGAACCACAAAGAAGTCTTCTCCATTAACGTCCAGGTGAGTCTTTTGTTCATGAAAATTTTAAGAGTGCCGAGTTCACCATTGGCCGCATTCCACAAACGCTTGCACGATTGTGTCATTTCATTATTAAAGTGATGTTATGTTTGCCTGGGGGAACCAGAAACTACCAGATGACAGGTGATAACAGCGATGATCCCCGAGTCGATCGATGAATGTGCTTTGAAAGAATTCAAATGGCTTGACTCTGCTATCTAGCATGTTCCTATACAAAAGCATCATGCCAAGTCAGAAGAACTACCGTAAGTGCGGCAACACCTATCGGTGACATTGCTGAAGACAAAGCAAAGAATGTCAAACAATCCGTCCAAGAATGTCGAACAACTACTCTAAGGACAATGTGAGGCTTAGCAAGGCAACGCTAAACCAAATTACAAAAAGTGCCAAAAGCGCGTATGCCGATGGGAGGCTTTTTCTGCGGAACACGCAAGATTATGTCAAGTGCTCGTGAAGACAATATAAGATTGCGAGACTTTCACCGAAGTTGCGGTGATGCAAGCACGTACCGATGGAGCGCCTTCTCTCGGGGTACGCTCTACCGGTGACGGCAGGGCTAGGGGGAGTAATTTGGAGTAGGTAGTCTCACACCCCACCCATAGCTTTTAAAGATCAATTCTTTTGGTTGACAGACGCTGAAAGCAACGAAGGCAAAACAAAAATTTCACGCAGAATAGCAACTCGGCTGAAACAAACAAAATCTGGAGAGTTAAGTTTATCACATAGTCCCTTAGATGATCAGGGCGGCGTTGTTGGCATCGTGGGCGCTGAAGATGGTGCAGCTGAGGTGCCGGCGGAAGATTGGTGCTTCACTGCAAGGGAATGACTGTTGCACTTCCCGGCTTTGGGCTCAGCGTCTTGACTGGGCGGCCCTTCTGCCTGGCTGGACCACAATGTTCCTGGGCGAGGCAGTTGAATGTCTTAATAGAGAAGGGGATGGCAGATGTAGGCACCTTGCCGAGGAGACCAACACCACGGGATGCCGGGTGGTTGTATTGCTTGTAGGTCTGACAAGATGACACATGACTCTGTACTGACTATTATGTGTTGTTCCACCAGTGGCACTCTTGAACCTCTTTGAGCATCGGCTCTGTGCCAAAATGTCCTGCAGAGTTGTCCAGTGCCGGAATAATCTCTGGGCAAGGGCGCTGACGGGGCAACGACGGAGATCTTG
Organism: Ixodes persulcatus; assembly: GCA_013358835.2. Lineage (NCBI taxonomy): Eukaryota > Metazoa > Arthropoda > Arachnida > Ixodida > Ixodidae > Ixodes > Ixodes persulcatus. The sequence continues at coordinate 2,061 of JABSTQ010004319.1, forward strand.
GTTTGACCTTCAAGAACTGTCTGTCCTCTGGGGCATACCTGTACGGCCTGCAGCTGTACGGCAAGGCATTTGGCAGCCATTCAGTGCAGTGTTGCACACCCTTGAAATGACTCGGGTCATCTTCATGTCGGGCAAAAACTGCATTGCACTTGGCCAAGATGTCCGTAACTGCAGACTCTTGAGCAATGGACAATTGATCTCCAAGGAGGGCTAGGGAGGTCAGGGTGAATGACTGGGGACACCGTGCCCCAAAGAAGAGATATAGGAAGGGAGGCGGTTTCGGTTTCGGTGCTCGCATTGTTGCTATAAATGTAAGCAGCAGGTGCAGTGATGTGATTGGCCTAAGCCATTTTGGAGCACCATTCGGAGCAGCCAAAACAGTGTTTTGGAGCAGCGAATGTGGTCTTTGGAGCATATTTTGTTTTAAGTGCTGTACAAAGGAAAAGTAGTTTGTGTTCTGATGTGACGTTTTGTGATGGAACTCGCTGCCTGCGTTTTTACTGCTGAGCAATTACGAAAAACCGCTTGCCACTGTTTTACTCGTTCCCGACGTGCCAGATTTTAGACAAAAGTAAGCAAAGGTAAAACAATAGATTGCAAGCATCCCGGCTAGTGCCTCTGTCGTGGAATCATGCTCGCATGCACGTGAGAGAAACTTTGGCAGGCTTGCAGTTGTACGTGCTTCGTCGGGCGAGCGGAAACAACGGTTGTTCGATCGTAACCAAAATTATGGCACTACGCTCCGTCACCAACTGATTCCCAAAATTGTATGCAAAATGTAACTGTCTAGCATACGACAAAAAACAGTCCAGCAGCGCGTGCTTGCCAGGCCGGCAAACAAAGTACAAGCTAAACGAACACACACACACAAAAAAGAACCTGAGCGCATCGATGCAAGGCATCGCGAGCCAGGGTCAAAAAGTTCTTGGAGCGCTTTGTGCAACGACTGAACTCGAGACAAACAAGCGCGCTGTGTGGGTTCAGCACGCAGAAATTGCCTTCTTTGCTCTAGCTCGCTTCTCTTCACCAACTTTCTTTCGCGGCAGATTTCTAACGTACTGGAGTCCCACTCAAAAGAAAGCCCACCTAAGAAACCTAAATAATCAATACTTTGACACAGCAGTCCTTGAGTTAAAGAGGGGGTTTTGTAGTAACATACGATTTACACAACAATAGGAGTGTTGATAAACATGTGGCGGCACTTAGTTTCATTTAAAAAAGCGCCATATCTGCAGCGACGTGGGGACACCAACACCGGACGTCGCGCGATTACTGTGACCGGAAGGCAGGGCTCAAATATAGTTTTCCCACAGCCAATGCTTTCAGGAGCGAGTGCTTCAGCTCACAAAATAACTTCTGCCGCGCAAAACTCGTGGTTTCGTTTCACAACATGACGGCATGGCTGATACCCAGCAAGCTAGCGTCTGAGCGTCTGCACCACATATGGTACTCTATGGCCCGGAACACACCTGCATCTATCATTGGAAATATTTTTTAAAAAAACGCGAGACAAGACCCATGAGACGCAGACGAGACGAAACCGACAAGACGACGAAAGCGAGAAACGCGAGACGACGAAAAAATCATGCAAGACTGGATGGACAATTGATGCGAGGTACTTTGTGTCGAGCAGCCGCTTGCGCAATATAACACATGCATGCTAAATTACGGTACTTAGTTTGGTTTCCGTTTCGAAAGGTGACCGAAATTGTGTTTTTGGCGCAGGCTTGGCGCAGATTAGCCATGTTTTGGCAAAATGTAGCAGGCTTAGCTACTTGACGCAATTGGCGCAACAATCAGATCACTGCAGGTGTGCTGCAGGACTGTTTTTCTGATGAGAAATGAGGTGGCTCTGTTTAAGCAACGCGCAAACTACCAGTGGAAAGTTCTAGGGAATGCGGCAAAGACAAGAAATAACTTTAAATAGCCTTAAGTTTCCCGCAGAGAAGCATGAGAGAGTGTGCATTGTACAGCCTACTGCAGGCCGCTGATCAGAGCCGTCTGGTGCTGAGGCACGTCATCTGGCAGCCCCGACGGTACTGTGTTCTCAGCTAAAGGGTATACTCTTTAAGAGCCTTTATTTTTGCAGCCCCAATATTCTGCGAATCTGGCACAGGGGGCATATTCACGGCTACAATCTTTAGCGAAGGCTAGACTCAAATAGAAATTTTCATGTGCCCTTATGTTTTGCCAATTTTTGAATTCGAAAAATAAGCAATAAGTAGTGGCTTGCAAACGTTATGAAATTTACAGTATCTTACACCGCATCCGAGCCTCACCGAGTGAAGGCGAGCACAACGCAGAGGCAGTCTCGATGTAGCTCGCAAATTTCTGCACTGCTTGCTGCAATCATTACTTAGGCGGTCTGCAGACACCTAATGGTTTCACGTCCAGTTTGATACGTGACAAGGATGACGTTCCCACTCGCGAGAATAGTTTGAAGATGCCCATAGCACGGCACTGCTATGCTTGGATGGGATATCCAGTGCAGCGTGTCAGAGGACACAAAAAACACAAGAGGATACTTTGTTTTATCTAAGTGTGCTCGCGTTGAGCAAACGAGTGTTTAGCGTGCCATAAACTTTGTCAGCTAAGCTTGCCCTCTAGGTCTAGCCGAACCCCTCAGAATCCGAGCATAAACACAGAAACAAATAATCTCGATGTAGTTCCGAAATTTTGTACCGCTACAACGATCAGCAAGCCACAATAAATATGCTTACTTGTAGTACTTGCACTCGACACTTCACCCATGCTGTATAATAATTAAGGAAACTGCAATGTGCATCACGCGGCCGACATGTGTACGCACTTCCGTTCGTCGCTCATGCTGCTCACGCCTCTCATGTTTACTTTTTTCGTCTTTGGCTCGTATACCTAATCATCCGCAAACCGTACTCCACTAATGGCTCGCTCCGTCTTGGATGCTTGAGCCACATCACTGATTATTGTTTATTTCACATTTTATTTTTACAGGTGAGTATCTACCAGATGCACATTCAAATGCACTGGCAGATTAATTAATGTCTATCAGGTGTGAAAAATTTACATAAGCATAGTGATTGCATGTTGTGAATGAAGCCGGCCGAGCACTAAAGACGAATTCCAACTTCCTATCGCCATGCGCGCCTCCAAGCAAGCGCGTCCATGGCCGAACGGTTATCGTGCTTGGCTCTCACGCAAAGGGCCACGGTTCGATTCCTGGAAGCGAAGGTACCTTTTTGTTATTTCTGTAAATGTCGCATTCTAGTAAATTCAAGAAGCCTGTTGTTTATTCGAGGTTAGAATGTTCTACGCGCCGAACCTTCTATGCCGACTGTTTCAGAAGCACTCGCGTGTATAAAAGGGGCTCCATGTCTTGAGCCAGGGTCAGTCTCACCCCAGTGCTCGATCCTGCTGCTTCACCGCCATCGATGCCTGCAACGCTAACCTTCTATTTTGTATTGGGCACAAGTTCGCCCCATTAAACGATTAGTTTTTCCAGTTATTCGCCGCCTCACCATTTGTCATTCGTGACACTATGAACAAAATGCGAAATATTTGCAAAATGCAAACACCGCTGCTGACTTGGGATTGTAGCCTTCCAAGATTACAAGTGCACTTCCTAAATGACACAAGAAAGAACACAGCTCACAAGTAACTGTTGTTAGGGCGTTGACACTTAGATCAGTGAATAGCATAAAATGAGTAAACTTAATTCCTTAAATACACATGGCATCAAGTTTCACTTCTTAGTTTCTTGGGGTTCAGGTACAGCAGGTGGCCAATGTTTCGGAGCAATCAAAGAGACTAATAATTTGTGAAAAGGAATTTCTCCTTTTCGAATAGCGTACTATGGGTGATTTTGGAACACTGTGTACTGTAGAAAACATTTCTCCCCCAGATACGACCCCTGTTCCCTGGAGCCCCAGTTGACCGATGAGGAGTCTCTCCTGCTCATGGCACACATCTTGCGCCATCACAACACCAAGGAGGCAACAGAAAGCCTGGTGACTCTACTACAATTCCATCTACCACAAGAAACTCTACTCTCTGCGAAGAAGTATCTTTTTGAAAAGCATTTTAGGAAGCAACGCCTCTCGAAACCCACCTCTGCTGCACGACGTACCTTGCATACATTGCTGTGGGTAGAACTGACGAGCTTAATTGTGTCTGTGGAACAACACACTCTGCAAAACTCTGGATACGTGAAGGCTTTTACTTTCTAAGCTTAGATTGGAAAATGGAGCTTCCCAGTCTTCTTAAAGAGAAAGTCCCATGCTCAACAAGACCGGCTTAAAGTTTGATGTCGGGGACATCAGTGAAAGTTCATCATACAATCAGCTCCCACTGGGACTTAATGATCTAACTCTGATCTGGAACACTGATGGCATTCCCATTTTTCACTCCTCGGAGTACAGTGTGTGGCTATTGAAAGTAATGATCAATGAACTGCCCTTCAAAGAATGAATGAATAGAATGCCCTTATGGGTCTTTGGTTTGGCTCCAAGAAGCCGAACATGCAATGTTTTTTGGTACCATTCGTTGAGCAAATGAATGAGTTCAGCACCAATGGTTTTAACTGGACCAACAGTGATGGGGTCAGTCATGTCACCAAGGCATACCCGGGCCGTTGCACTGTGGACACAGTTGCACGGTGCATGCTCCATAATCAAACACAGTTTAATGGGTAATACGGCTGCTGCCGGTGTTTTCACCGGGACATGTAGTACAGCAGGGAAGAAGGCCATGCTCGAGTCTATGAGGTAATGAATGTTCGAAAGAGAACAGACAATGATTTCGAGAAAGATGCGAAAACCATGTCGCATGGTGTGCTTGGGCCTACAGTGCTCTTGCCAATGTTTTTTTTTTAGCATTACACAGCTTTAGCACTGTAGTCGACTACATGCATGCCGTGTGTCTAGGCGTGCTCGGAACCACCACAAACCTTTGGTCTAAAGGTATACACTCCAGTTAAGAGCTTTTACTTGGGCAGGAAGCTGGCACTGATTAATACTTGTCTGATAAGCATGACCCCACTGAATGAGCTTTCACACCTGCCACGATCACTATGCCAGCGGAAGTACTGGGAGGCGACAGAATGGAGGGCGTGGCTGTTGTATCACTCACCATTTGCTCTGAACGGTGTGCTGCCTACGCAGCATTTCAGAAATTGGTGTAGGCTGAGTAACATTGTGCATGTTCTCCTGGCCGATGTAAAGCACTTGACAGGTTAGCAAATATCGAAGCTGAGATTGCAATCTTCATGCAGGAGTATCAAAAGCTGTGCAGATGTATGCGGCAGTGGGGATTGTTGTGGGGATTTTCAGCTTTTCCATTTGAAAACATGAATGACGCCATAAAGAAAAACTTTCATAGAACGCAGTATGTATCCCCACAAATCTGTTGAAGGCTCCTGCTTTTCTCAGTTCTTAGCCACCCTTGCTAACTCACAGAGCTGCTTTATAAGCAAAGCAGACATTTTCAAAACTTCAAAAATCTCGCTCAGCATTACAGGAAAATTTATAATGTACAGAGGCACACTAACGCTATCACTAATGGGGCTGGATCAAAGAAGCTAACATCCATGGAGGTTGACTCTATCCAGAGCATGGGCATGCCTACATACAAAGTGGTGAAGTTCAAGGAAGTTTTAGTCTATGGACCCAACTGCATTCCCCACATTTTAATCAAGAGCACACGGATGAACTCTGTTGTTTATCTTAATGATGGCACAATCGGCATAATTGAATGTGTACCTGTTATGTGCAGTGTGTGAACCTCGAGCTGTGTCAGCAAGAAGGTTGTGTATTTTTTTTTCTTTGGAAGGCGGAAGCAAGGTTAACTTGGGTCCTAATTTGACCACTGAATGGTAATGCACCTATAGCTTTGGAGAGACACTTCTGTAAAGCCGGCTTATAAAAAAAAAACGGAATCTTTGCATGTCTATAGCATCAGTCTCACTTTTCCTTAGACGGCTACAGACAACTGAATAGTCGCCCGTCTAAAGCACTAGAGACTTTTCTACAGCCGGCTACCGACAACTGAATCATTGTCCATCTATAGCATTAAAGACATACACTTTTTTATAGCCGGCTATAGACAACTGAATGGTTGTGCATCTGTAGTGTTGGGGACATCACTTTTTATAGCCGGCTACAGACAACTGTGGTCGCGTGTAGACAGCTTTGGGGACATATACTTTTCTTTAGCTGGCTACAGACAATTGGGCGTGCGTCTGTAGCTTTAAAGACAAACCTATCTACATCTGGCTGTAGAAAATTGAATGGTTCCCTTTCTTTAGCTTTAGGGTCTTCAGCTTTCTATAGCTCGCTATAGACAATTGAATGGTAGCATGTCTATAGCTTTGAAGTCATGAACCTTTGTGTACAGAGCACTCTCAGTGAGACACAGAGGCACCAATCAGTACAGGGTTGCCATCTACGCCAAACTAGCAACTCTTCTCGCTGCCCCTCCTTTCCTATCCACGAAGTCTGATTTCTCCGGTGCGGGGCAGTCGTACGCAGGATGGGCAGCCAGCCCAACCTACTTGAGCATGGTGGCAATGTTTGACATGGTCTTCTTCAGGTTCCTGGAGCCTCAACTTGCGACCGTTCGTGTGGGCACCATGGCATCCCGTCACAAGGACTGCTCCGCGTTTACTGCGCTGGGACAGATCCTTGTGACGACGGGGACACCAATCGAGCAACTCTTCCGTTAGATGCTCGTCAGACCGGTCGCAAAAGTAACCGTGGCAATGATGCGGGAGACAGAAGAGTCTACAGCATCACCCTTAAGAAGAGTCCGAGTAGTCCTTGAAACGTTGGGTCCCTGTACTTTAAAGCTTGGTTAGTCGTCCCTTTTTAATTGTTTACTCAACCAGACAGACTGTTGAATGTTCACATTACAATTATTTAAACCCATTTTTTTTTTAGAAATCCCATAATCAGTAGATGCTGTGGCCCACATGCAGTCGATAAACCATCAACATATACCCTCGACCGGTTCATGACGAGGTGCGTTTCCTCGGTGATGTATAACTTGGCTAGAAAAGAAACATATTGCTGACGAGGCTATCACGCGGCAACAGACAATGCCGTGGACATACTTTATTATTTTATTTGACTGAGAAAGTTGCACTGTCAGTTTTCTCCGGGTGGAATCGAGCACCAGAATTAACACACTTTTCCCCGAGGTGTAGTTAAAGTTTTATGAGGCACGGAATTTGGGTATTCTTACAGACAGTGATTGCGTAACGGTACAAAACTCTGACGAATAGCTGAAGGGAGATATAATTTTGTGGGAACGCGACAAAACAGCACGGTCAAAACAGCACAGCGACAGAAGAGCACGTGCCAAAATAGCAGTGTCAAAACAGCACGTAAGACTGTGCCTACTGATTTTCTGTGTCGTTATATTTTGCTACCTATAATATAAAACCTTCCCACCCCATGCCAATGGAGTTGAATCCCTTGCCGTTTTCTTGTGAACCGAAGGAAGAGATACATTGACAAAGGTACAGAATACTTTGTGCCAAAGTCCATGCTGCACTACCAGAAGACAGTGTGGATGTCCACGTCTGCTCCAAGTCCAGCAACTTCACCAAACTTGTTGCCCTAGCTGGCTCGCCATCCCACCTCGAGCACCAACACACCCCAACAGGGCACACCAGCGTCTGACGATGAACTATGTCTGACTAGGAGCAGCAGTGGGGAGGGGGTGAAGATGTACACTTGCTGTCAGACTTCGAAGGAAGCATGTCGGAAAAGAAGAATTCGTCAGAGGATGGCCGCTTCCCGTCGGAAGATGACACCTTCGCATCGGAACGTGGGTGTCACGTGACTTTGTGTCCGTCACCACCGACGACGACCTGGTGGAGAAGTGTTTCGCCCCGTTCGGCACTTTGACCCTACCCCACTCGAGCACAACCACAACATAATGCTTATGTCCTGTTCACGCCCACAATTTTATGTGGACTACGTTTTGGGCAGGAGGAGGATGTCCTTGCAGGTACTAAATACCTGTTCCGAAAGTTGCGGGCACGAAAAACAGCGGGGTCACCGACCAGATGTGTGCCCGAACCCAACGACCAGATGTCCCAGATGCGGCATCGCCAACACCATTGAGGGACACCCGTGCGAGCCAAAGTGTGTCGTGTGCGGAGCAGCCCCCCTCACAGGGTCCACAGCATACCCGCTGCACTTTAAACCACATCGCTCCAACCGCTCACCGCCCGAACAAACGAAGGATGAGAAAAAGAAAGGAAACACCCTGCCAAATTTTCAAAACCAACAGGAATGGGCCGCCCTGCCTAAACGCGGCCGTTCCAGGACTAAGACCCCGATAAGAAAAAGAGCCTCAACGAGGCCCCAATCGAGGCGCAAGAGATTCACAGTCAACGGCACTCTGAAGAACTGGCAACAAGCCTCTCCGCCGACAGTGTTTGTGCAGCTGTAAAGAAATGAACGAGGGACCGGGCACCCACACAGCTCCGGTTTTTATACAGAACGGGTTAAGGCCTATATGCACATTCGAATTTGAATGCAAGTGTGTTGCAGCGTCCTTGCAGTTAGGAGCGGTCGTTTGCGGTACAACGCGCGCCGTCCCAGAACGCTCGGTAGCACGACGCAAAAGAGTGGAAACTCGACTTTCCGATGCATTGCGGTGTGTTCGACCAATCGGGAGCCGCGAAACGAGGAGGGTCACGCGCATGCGCCCAAGCCCACCGTGTGCAGATCCGGTCGACGAACGAAGGACCACCAAGCGGACGCAGCTCCCGGCGTTCGGAGAAATACCGTGGAGGCCGGCACCGTCGCGCATAAATAAGTACCCCTACAAAGTGGCCGCCGCAAAATGTGGCGTTTTGTCACCTATTCATACTGTGAAGCGAGGATAATGCATTACGGGAGCAACGGTCATTCTCATCATTATCTCGTCGGTTTCAGATGTGCCAGAGCTGTGCTGACTGTGCTGGTTGTGCGGCGACAGGTCAGCAGTGTCGGTCCGCTAGTTTTGGCTTCTGTGAAAAGAGTCGCGATGGCGCGTCTGGTCACAGACCAAGTGTAAATAATGCATGGAAAGTACTGCTCTGCGAGATGGTGCAGCAGTTCGAATAAGACGCCACATGTTTCTCCGATGCTGTTGCCAACAGATCACAGGTATGGTTTCACCTTGTAAGTTCTTTAGTTCGCTACTGCCAAGTCTGGTGAAGGCGAGTTCTTAGTACATGTTTCTATTATTCATTTAAGGTACAAGAGATGGGCATCGTACGCCAATCTGCCAAAAGAGCGCAAGAGAACAAAATAGCGCTATTTCTGTTTAGCTCATTTTTCGGCGGACGCATTTATAAACAAGAAGCGCTTGAAAAACAACACCGTGCCCTCTGTCTGCCCATCAAATCTAATGCTGGAGCATTTGACACCACCCGGTAAGTTGCAAGACATATTAATAGACATCCTTGTTTGAGTTTGGCTCGCTTGTTGACATTGCTTAGGACGTGATCAATGGGTGGTTTGATTTTAAATCAAACACGCGTGGCGAGTCTTTTGATTTCCTCAAATTACATATATATTTTACGTATTACAAAATTTTTGCTTTACAAAAAAATATGAGGTGGAGCAAAATAATAACCAAATATTGTGCTCCGGATTTTTTATATAGTTTGGCTGGCTGGCATAGGTGCCAAAAATATGTCAAACTTGCAGTGTTTTGTGTCTGGATGGATGGCACACAACCTATTTTTTAATACAAAGAAAACTATTGTGACATGTATTATAATCAAGATAAAAAATGTCAGACATTGTATCTGACAATTTGGAGCTTTAAATGGGGATTACTGACTGGTACATATTTTGTTTAATTTAATATCACAAAAAATTTCTAATAAATCTGAAATATCATAAATGCTCCAATTTGACATTTGAACTCACAATTCATTACAAAAAAAACTTCACCTATACTCTATAATATTTTTGATTATTTCGCACCATATTGACTTCGTAGTGGCAAAATATGTTATCCCCGCTTTATAATGTATTTGTAGAAGCAGCAAAATATCACCTGGGCACCCTAATCAGTAAAATTTTATTCTTTGCTGGTTGGCTTTCCTGTAACGTGATACACCATAATAGGTGCTTACTAAGTACTATTAACGAAAAAATCTTCAAGGTACAGGCGAGCTGGTGTATGTTGATCATGATGTTAAAACCCCGAGTCCGAGACAGTGTTGCGGAATGGGCACCCTCATTCCATTCCAATTTCATTCCAGGGAATTAGAGTTTTCGATAATTCAACTCCTTTCAACTACTAGGAATGGGGACACTGGCCCATTCCCACTCCTGGAATGGCTGAATCGTTCTATTCCATTCCTCTAATTCCTAAACGTAACAATTGGCACTTGACAGCTACATCGTGTTGCTGGCGTAAGCAGCATAAAGCTGACATTATCAAAACCATAAACAATTCCAAAAATAAAAAGCTAAATGCCTCAAAAAAGCACCGATATTACTAAGCGGAGCACTGGTGGCACAAAGTGTTTGTTTACATTGCACTGCAAACATTGAGAAAGCCCCTTGATATGTCGATGCTTGTTTAAGACATCAATCTCGCGACCACGTGGCTCGCAACAAACAGCAAAACTTAAATCCACTCATTTTCTTTCTTTGGACATACGCGGCCAGCGTGTTTGTTTAATAAGACCATACAAATATCCAGTTCGTGCGTGGCGCAGAAATAAGCTATATTACTGTATCCTTCAAATACCTGCCCAGCAACACGGCTAGTACGCTGCTGGAATGCACAACGGCAAGAACACATCCTCCGACAAAATGCAACCTCTATGGCGCAGCACGAGGGACCGTATAGACCATGTCACGAAACCTGTTTTAAAACGCATAAGTTCACGCTTGCTTTACGAATGTCGATATTTCTTATTCAATTGAAATCTTTATGTGTTTGCCAGGCGAACAATAGAACGACTGCTGGGCTCAAATATATGTTTGTTCATTGTGGTTCGTTCATTATACGGACATTATCGGTTTATTACCCGTCATTGGTTGATCATCTTGCTTATTATTCGGACATCAGTCAATACATTTGTCTGCGTGCGCGTCCGAGGTATTCACTTGCAAGGTCATTCTAGATGCACTCCGCGAGCTCTCAGTTGCCGGCGTTTCGCGGTGACCGTGGTGCCTGGCTTTAACGCGATTGAGATTGTATGTACCGGGGGATAACGTAAGGACCAACACATTTGGTAAGGCTGGAAAAATTCAAATTCCAATCGAACATACCTCAAACTGGGCACGCGAACGCAGTTTCACAAAATGTTTTGTCTTTTTTTTTTTTTTTTAGAGCTCACTTAGAGGTGGTGAAATATTAAAAAGTGCAAAAACAGACGGCCTCAGTAGCAGCTGGCACCCAGCTCCCCTTCTGAAATGCCCTCACAGCAATGGTCGCGCCTCGTCTGGCGCGGGACTGCCTATCTGCAGGTCTAGTCATTCGGTCACGCGACAAGAGCGGTGACGATAGTCTGCTTCAGCTGACGATGGACCGCAACAGAGAGCACGAGAGCCATCGAAACCAATTCAGTGCCTTCTGAGTGTCACGTGACCCTGGGGCGCAGCAACGCGCCGTGCGTGTAGTCCCGCTCACCGCTAACGGTGCTGGATTGCCTGGGGTGACTCGTAGCGTCTGCAGCGGTCCATCGCGAGGTGAAAAAAAGTATGCAGAGACTAAAGTCAAAGCAAATGTGCGGGAATCCGCTAGCTTGCTTGCAACCCTAACCCACTTGAATGTAAACTATATAACGCAGAAAACAAGCATCGGAACAAAAACCAAGTAGTATAAAAATGCAGTATAAAAAAACAAGAGTCGGAGCAAAGCGCAAGAGAAGAGAGAAGTGAATCTAGCTTTGTTCTATTTCCCAAGCAAACCCACATTTCGCACTTCAAAGAAGTGTGCGCGAATGAACGTGGAAGGCAGCAGGTTTGGCCACCTGCTAAGCAACGCTCCTCGAACTATAAAAAAAACAATAACTGATCATCTTTCGGCGGTGTGCGAGTCAACTGAGTTATCAGAGCTCTGCAAATCTTGAGTCGCCCCCGCTTCCAGATTTCAGTCTGTGCGCGCGTCCATTCTCCATGCCGCCGCAAAAAAAAAAAAAAAGACGACAAGAAGGAATATGAGGAGCCGTGCATGGCGCTTTCTTTAGCTGCCACTTTCTTTGTTTATTTTGCTGGGTGCTTGGTTTCTTGTTTCGCTCTTATGTAACACCAGTGAAGCTGTCGTCACCGCTTCCGTGAAAAGCGGTAATGCTTCAATGCAAAGCGTCATCGTCGGTCCCACCCGCCCCTCCACCACGAACAGGTTCCACAACTCTGCCCGCCTGGAGCACCAAGAACAAGCTTAATCAAGCTCCGCTCTACGGCTGCCTCTCTCTCGCCTGACACCTTCGTGCTGCTTACTGAAGGGTAACTGGACCCGGGAGTGCATGATGCGGAGCTCATGGACCTCTCTTCGCATTCAGTTTACCGGAAGGACTGGGGCAGCCGTGTTGGAAGAGTTTTAGTCGCCGCCTTATCGAGCATTCGGTGCATCCGCAGGCCCGACCTAGAATCTCCCTACTTCGAGGCTATCTTTTTGGAAATCTTCCTTTCACAAGAATCAACTCTGCTGGGTTGTGTATACTGCCCTCCCAAACAACAGGAGTCCTCGAACACCCTCCTTGACACACTTTCTCGAGCGAAGGCGGAGCCCTTCAGGGACATCATTTTCCTCGGAGACTTCAATTCACATGTTGATGAGATATCATTGAAGAGCAACGTATTGCGATCCGAAGAGAGACATTGTTCATGGAGTTGCACACTCAGGTTCTGAGAGAACGCCCGACGTGGCAAGTACTGCTCTTGTCGTTGCTCTAGGCGGCATCTCGAGGCAGTGGATTCAGCCTGTCGCTTTCCTGCTAGGCAAGACCAAAGTTGATGCTGCACCCCTCCAGGCTTTGCTAGTTCCTCTAACAACAGATCTCGGAGTTGTGGTGAAGGCGGCGGTTTGTGGCCTAGGCAGCAGCAACATCTCAATATCAAAAGACATTGGCGTGACGCCTGAACATCCATTTTTCGAGGTGGGTGGCGAGAAAGTGTACTTTTTCTTCGACACTCCACGCCGCCTGAAGTGCACCAGGAATAAGTTCAGAAATGGGACCATTCTCAAAATCGTGAACCAAAAGACAAAATGGTCGCACATTCAGAAGGTGTAAGAGTTGTCGCACCTGCTGAAGGAAAGACTGCTACCACTGCTCACAGACCGCCACATTTTCCACACGCCCTTCAGAAACATGAAGGTCGAGCAATTCAGTCTCAGTCTCAAAATTAACATTCATCTCACTCAGTCTGTTAGAATGCGATGCGGTTCACACGCCCACATTTTGTGAGCACATTGACAAGCTGTTTTACATCCTAAACAGAGGCAGCGTGACGTCACAAAATTCAAAGAAATTTCGAGACGCATTAACATCCGATCAGGCACCTGGCAAGGCAAACAAATGCAAGGAGTAGATAGAATTCCTGAGGACGATGCTGGTTTAAATCTCGACAAGCAGATTTGAGGCAAGACAGCAACCTCACACAGTAAAAAGATAACAGATCACAATATCTGCCATCCTTTTACTGTAAAAAGATCTTTATTTCAACTTCAGTTTCAATCAGCTGTTCACAAGACGTCTGAACCAAGATGTGCTACCTCTTCTGGACGTGCCGACAGCAGCACGGCTGCAATGAAACTCCAAATGCCTTTCAATTTGTGAGCGAGTTTAAGCACATCCTGGCCGGGAAATTTTTCAAGATTTCGGCTAAAGTACCCTTCAAGCTTCTCGTTGGTTTCACCTAGTTTTTCAGAGTCCTTGTGCTTTTTCGTACTGAGATGACACAATGTCCCGACGAGCAGCGTGCGAAATGTTGACATCGCAGCAGCACAAACTACAAAATGCGTACCTCTCGCCCTTGCGCGACGTCTTGATTAATAGAAAGTAGGTCGAATAGCTGGGAATGGACACTTGAAAGTAGTTTTTCCCCCGACATCTTGTTGTAAAGGTGGTTTCAAGGGATCATGCGCCAAAGTTCCGGTAACACAATGCACGAAGTGCGCTACAACCAAAATTGCCACAAGGAAGATTTCCTAAACAGGAAGTTATTTTGGACTCGGATAGGCGGATGGGTGTTAGCGGCTATACCCCTTACAAACAGGGGTAGAAGCTGAACTAGTTGGTGGTACATATTACAGCGGTTAAACCAGCTGAACTACGAAAATAGGGAGAAAGGAGTGAAGACAGGCTATCGCCACAAGGCAGGGCGTCAAAGTAGTGTGCTCGGCACCCAACAAGGGGTATGCCATGTGCCGGAAGGTTGATCTAGGGGAAGCCAACAACACCGGCACTTGCAACACCAAACATAAGAATAAGTACGTCCAATGCGAAAAGGGAGTAGTCTACAACATACCACTGTCATGTGGGCATGTGTATATTGGACAAACGGGAAGGTGCGTGAACGATCGAGCACGTGAGCATGCAGCAAACATAAGAGCCCTAACAGGGCCGGGGCATTTAGCTGCTCATTGTCGAGCATGCACGTGCGAGGCAATGCTCGAAATGGGAACCATCTTGGCTCACGACAAAGACCAGGTCGCCCGCGAAATACTTGAGGCCTTGGCCATCGAAGATAAAGAAGAAAACTGCGTTAGTTCACCATCTATTGCCCTACAGGCAAGCGAAAAAAGATTCCTTCGGCAAACCAGTATTCGAGATGGCACAGAAAGATCAAGTAGGAAAAAAATGAAGACACTAATAGAGGCGCAACAACATTAAATGATGGAATAAGTTCCGAGAGGGTAGCCACAACGCCAGTAGACAAAGAGAAGAAAACGGACGATCAGCATTAAATAGTTGGTAGTCCAGCGATAGCCTGTCTTCACTCCTTTCTCCCTATTTTCGTAGTTCAGCTGGTTCAACCGTTGTAATACCCCTTACAACGAGCGGTAACTTGCACCCGTTGCACCCCCTAGCAAACAAGTCTATGTATCAGTGTGGCCAACACCGAATTGCAAACTGGCGAGATGCAGCTCAAACAAAAACAATTTACTTTTTTTTTTTTTACAATGGGATTAGAAAAGTTGTACAAATATTGTTGTCAATACGATAACCGTAAAAAAGCGCTGGAAAGCGGGCACTTTACGATAAAATCGTAAAACTTGGCAGGTATGACCCTGTATACCGTTATCAGTTAGATGGCATCGGGCAGCATTTAAAATGCGTGCATGTTATGTCCGGGGGTATTGCAGGAATCAATCCACCAAAAGGAACTAAAATTGCCCGTATGAAGAACAAGCTGCACCGTTTATCACCCGCAGTGGCCAGGCTGTTCCTGGAGGAGTACTCTCTTTAATCGCCGGCATGGCATCCACTGCTTGTCGAAAAGCTGTTGTGACAACTAAATTGAGTTTTTGTAATAGCATTTAACCTGAACCCAAGTGTGGCATTGTAAAATATAAAACAGTTGTTTATATAATATATTGACATCTCATACATTCCTCTATCGACCTCTGAGGACTTCTTTCTAAGCAAACATCCAGACATTATCCAGTCTTGAAGGCAGTGGTGTTGTAGCAAGGAATTTTTTTTCGTTGGGGCCGGGCTGGGGTGGCTGGGACCCATGACTTGGGGTGCGAAAGGGGGGAGAGGGTTCTCTATGCAACCATCTAACAACCATTGACTCAGAACACAACTTGGAAGCATCAAAGGCTTCAAATGAGTCGCATCACCCAATTGTCGTTTACAGCCCCATGTGCGATGACTGTACTCCTTATTTCTCCGATACTAGAATACTGGGCAAGCACAACAACAGATTTGGGAGAGAAATCACTGAATCATTTGCCATGGGGATTGTAAACAACAACATTTCTGCACCTTCATTATCATTCACAAAGACAGAGGTCGAATTCCTAACACCAGAGATGACTAGATTACTGACATCTCGTCGTGACGCTGCAGCCTTTTAAACTTTTATACTTATAGTACATTTCCCTTTGGGACTGTAAACAACAATACTGGGTGTATCAAGGGGCGGCCAGGCTCTTTAAATCAATCGCAAAATTCGGTTTCTTTACCTATCGCGTTCCGATTTTGTGTAGCGTTGGCCACAGGTGGCGCATTTTTTTTTTAGAGGAGGCCATTGCCACGATTAGAGGAGGCCATTGCCTCCACACGCCAAGCCTTTGCGCTACCTGAACCGGTACCCTCAATTAGCTGGGATGCCCTAGCTACTGTACCGTTCATCCCCACCTCCTCAGCAGGTTGGGGCTACACTGGGAAGAAAGGCGACCCAGGTAACCATGCAACAGCGATCCGACGTTCAGTTGGATCCCTGAAGACATGGGTCGAGGACCGAGCCCGCAGGCCCGGTCAACCGTCCATCTTCCGGTACACTCCGGATATGGCCTGGACTCGAACACAGCTGGCCTCCATCGACTCACCTAAAGTGAGACACGTTTGGGGTCGCGCCTTCCACAACATTATTCTGGAAGGTATGTCAGCTGTACCTCTCATTCGGTACTACCAGTCAACTGGTCAGCCAATGGTCGTAGGGATACATATCTACAAGTATCTTCCCTACATCATCCATTCTGTGCTGAGTACCAATGAGGACCGCAAGCTAGGAATTGGATTAGACATGTCGTCATTTGATACATGCCCCATGCCCTGGCTCATTGATGAAGCCTTCGACATATGTAAGTCGAACCTCACCTTCCACGATCCGTGGGAAGAGAGTGCTTTCGAATACTCGAGGGAATTCTTCATCAACACACCCGTCATCATGCCCGATGGTCGGATGTGGCTTAAAAGATTGGGTGTGCCCTCTGGCAGCTACTTCACCCAACTTATTGACTCCATCATCAATCACATACTTGTCAACTACATTCAGTTGAAGATGTGGGATCAGACGTTCGATACGTTTGTTCTTGGTGATGACTCCCTGTTTGGGATCCCAGAACACCTGGGCCCCTCGGACTTTGCACTAATTGCGAGATACGCCAAGGACCTTGGCTTCACAATCTCTCCAACAAAGTGCATGGCAACAGGTAATCCCGAAGAACTAGAGTTCCTTGGCCACGTGGCCCGAGGCTCACGAGTTCATCGAGATGAGGCAAAGATGATGCGTCTTGCTCTGTACCCTGAACAAAGGGTTACTGGCCCAGAGCAATCACTAACTCGAGTGCTTGGACTGCTGATGGACTCAGCACTAAACAACCAACCACTCTTAACTCTGTATAATATATGGAGCGTAAATATGGGGTCGAACCTTTATTACACTTTCCACATGAAGACTCAAATTGGATTGAGTCCGTTGTAGGACTGGGTGTCTCTCCCCGCGATATTGATATCGCAAAACTATGGACGCTAACGTAGATAATCGTTTTTAAGAACGACGAGCTTTGCTCGAGACTCTTAATTTTTGGATTAAGATCCCATCTTAATCCACTGCTCTCGTTCCTTCTTGTCCGCTTCCCTTTGTTGCGTCCAGGCTTTCGTTCTAGAGCTGTCCGTCTTTCCCTAGTTACTCACCGTCCACTAAAATGTTGTCGTGTGCGTCCTAGTCAAGAGTCGAAGTCCTCGTGACCTCCTCTCGAAAGACACCTCTTGCGACCATCGTCCATGTGACTCTAGTACCTAGTGTACAGCCTTTCTAAAGGCTAGAGCGCTGGAGACCGGTGAGCAAGATCAACAACCTGAAGAGGTAGTAGGCCCAGACGGCCTCCGCGTCCGGCTCCGCTTTCCCTCGTTTATCGAGAGGTTAAGGCAGTCCCAGGTGTGTTCAGTACCTCCACAGGCTCCACCTCCTTGTGTAGAGGCCACTCCCTCCGTGAGTAAGGCCCCTGCCCCAGAG
>JABSTQ010004320.1:0-27039 GCA_013358835.2 Ixodes persulcatus
GCCCGTGTAACTAGGGTATAAGCCCCTCTCCAACTGACGAATTTAGTATTTTTCGCTAACACTCAGCAAGTATGTAACCGGAAGCATGAGCCTGTCAACCAATAAGAAAATTTGTTAACATATATTGCGTAATAAACGAATTGAATGGGACTTTACGCTATCTATATTATCTTTTCCTGGCCGTTACGACCCTTTTGTACAAACCATATTTGTGAAGCTTTTACTTTTTTTTAAGATATTGTATAGACTAAAAAAATGACTTGTATAGATATGAATATATCATAAAAAAAAATAGTGCCACGTAGTGCAGGTTCGGTCGTGAGCTCTCGTGGCCCGTAAGCATTAACTTTCAGCTCGCACAATGTGCGCCGATCAAGGACCAATGAAGTAGACATTCACCCACAGCTCGCAAGTATTGCAAAGTGAGCTACACGACAATACCCGAGTATGTATCGACCACTGAAAGCTGGAATTGTACGTTTACCCGGTCGTAGCTCTCCGGAACACCAATGAACTTTACAAGGCGACCGTAGAATGGTCCAGGAAATACGGGGACCCGATCACACTGTGGATGGGAGAGAGGCCCATGGTGGTCATCAACAGGCAAAAGCTGGTGAAGGAAGCGTTCGTCGAACGGAGGCACGAATTCGCTGGACGATTCCCCTCCAAAATCGGTAAGTGTATATCTCCTTTTGTTTCAGTTACAATTGAACGCCACGACCTTTTTTAAGAAAAAATTTGGAAATCAAAAGTGGAAATTTCAAACGCCAACAGGCAACCATAATTCGTCTGAGTTTAAGTGACCTGGCGATATCCCACAGTGCCTCGTGGCAGTAAGGGTAAGAAAATCGGCTTAGAAGCACGGGAGGAATCATATGTTTGTCTTCATAAACTTAGGCAAGGTGGCGCAAAGGGTATAGATATTAACGTCCATCTATCCATCCACCAAGTCCGACTGCAGCCGACGTATAAAATTCGATATAGCGAACCACGCAGCACCAAGAAAGCATCGTTTCGGTGCTCCTTCAGTTTTCGCGTTGGCCATCACCGGCTCAAACCGATCACGCTCAAAGAGTGCGCAGGATCGCGGCGAATTCACTCCGCGTGAATGGTTGAATTCGTGACAACTTACGCAAAAAAAAAAAAAAAAAAAAAAACGTGAACGCCGTGACGAAGCTTTTCTGGCGCTGCTTGATAGACGCCATCGTGTCATAGCGCCGGCTGGTGTCGAAATTAAAGTGAAACGTATGCGGAGTGCAAATTCGTCTGCTTCTTTTGCGAGGGTTGTAGGACGACGCCGAGCTCTGATTGGCTCTGATTGAAGAATAGTGGGTAGACCTCAAGGCAGCTTGCGTTGATGTGTACCCACCATCCTTCAATTGGATTCAATCGGGGCTCCGCGTTTTGACGTCCCCATAACCTCCTGCAAAAGAAGCAGACGAAATTGTGCTCCGCAGAGCACAGAGTTGCCTGACTAGTACCCGTCCCCTTGAACAGTTAGTTGAGCAGCGGAGGGCGCAGGTAAATATAATCTCAGCATCACTTCACACTGTCATGCTAACGGATGTCCAAATTGTACGCTTTAATGAACCAAATAATGCGCGAGTATACAGTGTAAAAAAGGACCCGGGCATTTTTTATTTTTATTTTACAGTTGGAATAACATTGAATTTTTACTGGTGTTTCTCTAATTTTCATGTTATTATAAGATTAATGTGTCTTTACACAAAAAGTGTAGCAGACTGCTGGGCAATGTTTTTTAACAAAACAACAGCCCCGGTATCACTCCGGAACGTTACCGAGTCCGGCACCTACGCTCGCGGCGCACTTCAACAGATAACAATTAACACGCAGTATTTGAACCTGATAGCAGTTCTCGGAATGAAAGATAATGGCTCTAGTGGGCTTTTAAGGCCTGGCTGATTTCCAGAACCTACCATATCCACCCGAATCAGCCTCCCAGCTTTCATCATGAGACCTTTCCACCAGCCGATTGGTCATTTGGGCAACAATGTGATTATTGTCTGGCAATAGACCTTTACCACATACTGACGGCACCCGGCGGTGACTGCACGAACTAAAAATCGATTAAGTGACCTACCTGCGCTACCAATCGATAATGGGAGCTATACGCTACCAGTTCCTTCGCTCTCTGAGCTGCGGCGCGTGCCCAACGGGACATTAAAGAGGGGCATCCGGCCGTGGCCTCCACCCAAACGTCGTGTTTTTCTTTCCGTCCAGTATCTTTTTTTTTTGTGTGTGTGTGTAATACAATTATATCTATGCTGCAATTACGTGTTCTACTTGCTGATCCACGGACTCTTCCAGAATTTCCTCGATTTTTCGTGCCGACTTCCGCCACTTGGCATCGGGCGCTCGCGCCTGCGCAGAACGCTTTTCAGAGAAGGTCCATTGATGACCCCGAAATCCCACAAAAAGAAAGTAAAGGAATAATCTAACTTGATATCTTTTGGCCATATTCTGGCTATTTGTTTTACTGAAATTGTCAAACAAGCGCCAGAGCTCAACTTCACTGCTTAGTTCTTCGGTTCTAGCCTGGCTTCTTTGGGCCTCAGTTGCTGCGGCCAGAATTAGGCTTCGGTTGTTCGGCTCTCACTTTGCAAATTTGGACCTAAATTCCCCAACAAGGCCCATAATTAGGCTTCACTGCGGGTTACTTGGCTGACACGTGGTATTTGTAGCTTATGTTTTGCACTTTGTCAATTTTGTAATGAACCTGAAAGAAGTTATAAAACAGTAAAGTACATTTGCACAACGTAAAGCCTCGAAATAATGTCGTTTCATACTTAACTGACGTACACGAGCTGATGGGGGTGCGTCATCATTGTGTTCGTCATGTTTTTGTACATGTTGTATCATCGCTGAACAAATCATAAACAGAAAAGTCCCAATGACTCGCGCTTTGATGCTGGTTGACTGGTCCCATTTGCTCGTAACGCCGGTTGCGCCTGGACTTAAGCTGAAACAAAGTACAGGCACAAGTTAGGCCCCCAGGATTGCCAAGCATGGGCCAACTTAGGCGTGTATCGTGCGTGCTGCCTGGGGCTTCGCAAATACATTTCCTTGCCTCATCACTTTACTTTTTTAACATTCTGAAGTAGTTGAATTTGAAAACGTCTGGACTAATCATCGTCAACATCAATTGTAGGAAGAAATGAATGGGGGGGGGGGGGGGCAGTGTTTCAAGCGAACGTTTTTTTTCATTCAGCTGACCTCCAAACGCAAGGAAACCACAACATCATTATGGAAGACTATAACCCTACATGGAAGGCGCTAAGGAAGGTGGCGCTGACAGCAGTAAGGTACGCGAATCGAGCGGTTGCACTTTTACCGATATGAATGTACATGTTTTATTAAGATTTTACATAGGGGTTTAAAAGAGAAGGACTGTTAAAACAGAGTTTAACAAACTGAACGTCGGTGAGTAGGGTTTCTCTCCTAATTATATTGCTAAACAAAAACACAAAAAAACCTATAAGTGACATACACCGCCCGAGCAAGAGAATTCCTTGGAAGCTATGAAGGTATTCGAAAGAAGTAAAACGCGCTTACAAAAAAAACAAAAGAAAACCCTTACGACAGTGAGAGTTGGGATAGTTCGTACATCGATATTGTTTACAAAATCGCTACAAGACAATTACGGTCAGTAAGAGACACAGCATAAGGCTTCACTTTCAACTGACTGTTTATTGAAGAAATGCAAACTACTTATACACCCGCTCAGGCTTCTTAAGCAGGAATTTAAATTTTTTATCTGTTGAATGAACCAGTGGGCTTAGTGTGGCATTTATTGAACTGCTCCCATGCTACCTAGATTCCACCCTGGTGTCTTTCGAAGGCGACTTATATTTGCAAAAGCACGGGATCCGCATCGAAACACGTGTCGCCCGTCCTACGCGATATTGTTTGGCAAGATTTGGCTGGAGTGTGCTCCGCCATTTACAAACAAAATGGGGTGTTAAGATAATAAGTCGTGTGGGGGAGTTCCTAGTGCCAGTACTGCAGCCCACAGTGTTGTGTGACAAAGTTTTTGAAAGTGTGCTAAAAATTGACTCATCGAATTCGCACGGCCTTACTTTCGCTCACAAGGCACTGACGTCAAGAAAACTGCAATTTCTGGATTTAAGATTAAATTTTCAAGAAGAGCTCGTGTTTAAGGAGTTATAGGCCACGTTAAAAAAGGGGTGTCACTCTTTCATCCAGCCCACTCTAAGTCGGTAATGAGAAGGATCGCGTCCTCCCTAATTAAAGCATCCCTTGCAAAGTCGTGCCAACACACCATGAAACTTAGCATTTTCAACCAGGTGGAAGGCCTTAGATTGTCCGGCTGCCCTGATCGTTTTTCTTCAAGAGGTGGCCAAAACACTTATCTTTAAAATTAAGAGAAAAAATAATGATGAGGAAGCACCCACCTCAAGGAAAACAGTAAGAACCGTCGTACCTTACATACACCAGGATTGACGCAACCTTAAGAGGTGGCGTCGCATTTTGATGTGCCGGTAATGTGTTTGGCCCTAATAAGGTTGCGTGGTCTCTGCCAAAAAATCAACAAAAACTTATGAGGGTCACGTGTGCAAAAAGAAACACTCAAAGTAGTTTGTAGATTGTGCCTCCTCGGTCGTGTATGAAATTCCGATCACTTGTGGTTAGGCGTACTTAGGTCAAACGGGCAGGTGTGTCAATGGACAGGCCAGAAAAACACGCGCTGCCAGTAAGAAATTCGCCCTCGGGCAATTTAGATATCCATTTTCATAAATTCCCTTGTGACCCTGAAATAGAATAAAAAATAATTCTGGAGAAGGTTACGAAACAAGATATTGAGGGAATTGCATATATCATTCAACACCAAAATGCAAGGGGGTGACATCCATAAGCGCCCCGACAGTTTATTTAACAGATAGAAAATTTGAATACCTCCTGGGGAGGCTTTATTTGAGGAATAAATAGTTCGCTTTGTTTCAATAAACAGTCAGTTAGAAAGAAGCGCTTCTGTTGTGTCTCTTAGTTCCTGTCCTGGTCTTCTGGCGCTTTTGTCAAGAGGAACGTCCCTGGTGTCTCAGACCCAGGAGGACACCCAATGTGTGGGGAGCAGAAGCATCTTTTCATTTAAGCAACGTAACCTTACAAGTTTAACTACAGAAGAAAGGGGGTAACAGCTCCCTAATACCAAATGATATGCACGATACGCTGATGACTAAGCTTCCAAACTTTTCTGACGATTGTATAAAGCAAACGTTAGATATCATATTCAGTTTTCTGCTGAATTATCTACACGCTTCAGCACTTAGTGGACAGCTTGTGCAGGGGTGGATTTATGAGTCATGCCGGGGGAGGGGGGGGGGGGGGGTCTTCAAAGGGATGTAACATATTGCATGCAGATTTAAAAGTACGATCAGATGTGACGTTACGGACAAAGGTAACAGTCATTTCACCAAGAAGGAGGGGTTATTGGTTCCCAAAGGAAAACAAATATTAGTCCTTTTTGAACAAAATAATTTCGTCCTTGGGGTGGAAATGGGGGAGGAGGGTTGTCGCTCCTCGCTTCCCACCCTTAATTGCGCCTCTGGGCGGGAAGAGGAGAATACAGGTTTCTACAACACTAATCATCATGTCCTTGCCTTCAAATATGCTCAATAATACAAATGTCTAATATAAGTAAATTTATTAAATGTTTTAGCTTATATTCAGCTATTTAATCAAATATAGTACAAGATTTAATTCATAATATGACACTATGTTTATATTTTTTTATAAGTTCACGGAGAAAACTTCTTGTGAATGCGTTGCACGTACGGCCTTTGTACCTGAAGATTCATAAAACACCGCAGCAATTAAAAATGCAATTAGCCTGCTGTGCATATATCCCTCTACGAGACAGCACGGAAACGGGTGTAAGAGTCAAATGAACCAATCATAATTCTCGAAATCGATATCGCGCCAAAACAGTCATTATTTTTCGTTTTGTCTGCGTGTTAATACTCTACTTGTGAAAACAACGTCCATCTTGGATGTTATGATTGATTCTCATAATACTGAATTCTGCCAGAATAAGCAGTCCTCCTAACACATCGTACGACCTTTCGGAGGGTTCTTTGCGCGCGTGTCTGGTGCTCTATGCACTCAGGAGTAACACGCGACATGAAAGATTTATGAAGTGGTTATTGTCATTGTTTTACAGTGTGTGTTTTTTTCTTTAGCTGCACCGAATTTAAAAAAAAATGGAACGTGAGAGAGTAATTTGAGCCCTGGGGAAGTGTTCGTGGCCATGGGAGCCTCTAGAAAAAAGGTGAAATTAGGTGATTAGTTAGCTAATTATCTAAAAAATTTTAGCTAACTTTTTAATTGTTCACTTGAGGGCACATAATGTATTTAGAGGATCAAAGACCGACCACAATATGGTCTAACCCTGCCATCAAAGTTTGATTAAAAATGTGTGGTAGGTGCTACGGGTTCAAGAAATGTCACTTTGGTACACGGCGTGAAACCGAAACTAAACAGGAAAGAGCGCCAGTAAAGTTATCGCTCCGCCCTTCCGGGCATGCGATTCGTCATTATTGTGGCCGGCTCCTCATGCTGAAGCGAGCCCGCCGCGATAATAACAAATCGCATTCCCAGATGGGCGGAGCGATAACTTTACCGGCGCTATTTCTTGTTTAGTGGTTTGACACCATTTACCGAAGTGGCATTTCTGAACCCCTTAGCACCTACCACAAATTTTTTAATCAAACTTGGATGACAGAGCTAGACCATATTGACGTCGAGCTTCAACCCTCTAAATGTATTATGTGCAATCAAGCGAAAAATTAAAAGTTAGTTAAAACATTTTAGCTAATTAGCTAACTAATTAGCTAATTTCACCTTTTTTTTTAGAGGCCCCCTTGGCCACTAACACTTCCCTAGGGCTCAAACTACTCTCTCACGTTCCCTTTTTTTAAAATTTTGGTGTAGCTAAAAAAAAACAAAAAAACTGCATATTTATTTACTCTGCCGTGTACTAAAAGACTATCGAAGAGGTGGAATTGACATATTGTGTTAAACACCTCGCTGATTCATTTTTTAAGTGTTCATGTATCCATCAATGGTTTATCATGCTACCAATCTAAAAAAAAAACAATCTAATTCAATGACTGGATACATTGTTGACTGTAAATAAATGATAATAACAGCGAACATTCTACGCTATAGGTTTGTTTAATTTTTGTTAACGACAAATAAAATATGGCTGTTTTCCCAGTGAGCACAACACGCACAAAAGAACAAAGAACATCCTCAGTGGCTCTTATTTTTTGCAAGTCTCACATCTTATACTGAGAACACACGTTTCGAGCAAAAAAAAAGCGAGTTTTTGCTCCCACTTTGGCCTCAGTGCTGACAGACGCTGTGAGCTTTAATGATTTTAAACTATGAGTTTGTGTGTAGAAAATTGTATAAACATAATACTATTTTCTGACTGTCTTCACAGAAAGTACGCCGTCAGTGAATCTTTGGAGACTCTCTGCTGCGAAGTGGTGGACGCTTACGTGGATTCTCTGAAGGAAGAAACCACAGTTGTGGACTCAAAGATTCCGTTCGAGTACATGATCTACAACATCATCGGCATGTCCGTCTACGGAGCAAAGTAAACCAAGTTTGCAGATATTACTTCCCTGATTTTGTAGCGCATAAAGGCCGACCACCAGACTCGAGATTCTGCAAGGCAGAAGATCCTCCTCACCATGGGGGAGGAGAAAACAGGCAACGGGTGGAGCGGGTAGAAGAGGGGAGAGGAGGAAGCGAGGGAAAAGTGGAAAGCTCAAACTGGTCGTCGGTCTTTAAGCCAAAAAACATAAAAGAAACCATCAATGGCAAGTTTACAGCTTGATTCAACATGCCTATAACGGTGGTGAATTGAGTTTTTGTGCACTTCATTGCGCAGGATCTCAATAGCACGCGAGAACACCCTGTAGATACGGACAATAATATACCTCTACGCCCTCCATGGTATTTCTTTTCAGGTTCGACAAAGAAAGCCCGGAATTGACCAAGCTACAAGCCATCGAGAAAGAATTCATGCGAGTTGCACCCAACGGTCTTCCCAGTGACATTGTACCGTGGTTGGGTCTACTTTACAGAAACCGAGAGAAGAAGGTGGAACTTCTCTTAAACGAATATCTGAAAATAGTCGATTCGCTTTACCAGCGGGCTGCGAAATCTTACGTTCCCGGTACGGCATTCTTCGTTCTCTGTGTTTCTAATTTTATTTTTAAAACTTATGCCAGCGTATTGATTACAAGGAAGACTACCTTTGCCATGCCAGGTGAGGGCAACGCGCTTGCACGAAAACAATATTCGACTGAAGTGAATACTTTGCGCGTGCGTTGTGCCGGCAGCAGCCACGCCTCTTTGGCGTGACCTCAGAGCCGCACGTTGGTCCTTGCCACACTAGGACTAATGTGCAGTGAGCATGACGGTAACCCCGCGGCTGCGGTTACCATCATGTTGAATGCATACATAATAATTTCATGTGTGTGTGTGTGCGTCTTTATCTTTCGTTTCATTTCAAAGCTTCTTGGAAGGGAGCACAATATCAAGATATAATGAGTTGGAATTCAGTATTCTTGTTTGTCTTTTTCTGTGTGGCTCCCTCTTGGCCCTTATTGTTTTAGCGCTTTTTCTAGTTTTAACGGACCATCTTGTTTGCACTTTACGGGGAAGCTGAAACACTTCTTTCAAAAAACGAGATAGAGGTTGATTCTCGCGTAGTTTCACCCCGTGAATCTGAGTATCACGTTTGTTTTCCCCGAAGATGTAACCAAACGCTAGAAAACACGAAAAACCTCCGACCAGTCGTGCCGTAATAAAAAAAAAATATTTCGGCCACCAAGCACGTTTCTTTTTTTCCTTTTTTTCTTTTTTTTTTTTTTTTTTTTTTTTGGGGGGGGGGGCGTGCGTTTGCAAGCTTGCCAGCTGTATTCCCCCGCACTCGCACAAGTTGTAAAGTTTCTTTCTGCTCTTTATCTTTTTTTTTTAAATAGCAAGAGTGCGCGTGCATAGTTTTGATAGGCGCTCAAGATGCGCGAGAGCGGAGGTTCCTAAAATTCCTTTTGTGACGTCACGCTCTGGGAAGGAGGGCCTTCAGCGGCACTTTTCAAACTAATTTTATGCAGCCTCCTGGCACCAAATTTTAAAAAAAAAAGTAGATATTCGAGTTTTCGGAGGTCGAATGAACAAGGTTTAGATGAGTTTGCTCAAATACAAAATCGCTTTAGCTTCCCTCAAAATACATTTTATTCCTCTCCCCGACATCACCGACATTTTAATATAAAACGCACCGACACTAATCTGAGCCCGCCGAAGCAACACGCGACTTGGGCTAAGTTAGGCTTAGTCAGGTTAAAGTCAAATTTGGGGTTTTACATGCCAAACCAACGACGGGCATCTGGCACGCCCCAGCGGAAGACTGAGATTTAATTTGGACCACCTGGGGATCTTTTGACGTGCAACCGAAAGCTCGGTTACACGGCGCCTCCTCTGATATAAGCCTCCGTAATTTTGCGGGCACCTCGGCCGGGATCAGGTTAGACTCATGGATTCACAACGTAATCCATAAGGTAAAAGGCACCTCTTTTATTAGGGGCGGCCGCAGTGAAGAAAAGGTCAATTCTTGCGTGACAGTGTAACAAAATGTAACGTTTCCTGTCCTCAGGCAAAATCGACAACTTCACTCACTCCATGCTGGCGGCAAGGGACGAAGCCATTGAGCAAGCAAAGAACGACGCCGAACATCTAACCGAGGCCAATATGGTTCAGATCATAATTGACATCTTCGGGGGTGAGTATAATAACTTCCTGGCGCACACACTTCTGTAAGCTTTTCATTTTTTTTTTTAGATGCTAGTAATCATAAGGTGTAGTTACAGAAGAGACACATAAAATTTCTGCGTTTCGTGCAGGGCCTGGCGTTCGAACGCTTTACGCCGAACAACAGGCATTGCACGCGCGAGTAGTACGGTAGCTCGTTTTGAAATAATATATTTAAACTCAATTGATTGGTCCTTCCTTACAGTGCTGAGGTATCAGCATTCATCATCGTGTCAGTACATAAAAAATAACGAGAGGTATAAATCAACGAACTTGCTTGTTCATTCGTAAAGATTCATTTATTGGAAGTCATTAATTAAAGATTTAATTAATTCACTTTATAGTTTGGAAAAAAAGACAGGAAAAACAAGCTGCGCAGAGTGTAGCAAAGGACGTCCTCCTCTGCCGCTCCAAATAGTCGCACTATGGTCTTAACCAGGGCTGGATCCCCATCTTTAATTTATGGGAAATTAGCAAGCTGGAGAGCTTGTGTCATGAGGTCAAAGCTACTGAGCATTAATTTGACACTCGTACCCATAAGACTGCAACTTCAAGGACAGCTCTATTTTGTAAACAAATGTTTGAAGTCAAAACAAAAATCCTTCCTCTAAAAGTCGGGAGCCTGCCCTGGGCTTCCCCTCGACGTTCATCAACTATCTATATTTTGAGTTTTCTTTTTCTTTCCGGGTTATACAAAAATGAAAACCTTGACGGCGGTGGTTGGAAACCCTCCAATTGCGAGAGGCACAACATCTGGCAATTTTCTAAAAATAAACCTGATCATATGAGGTCCATACATGAAATAACATGTGGCCTCGCATGCACGCGCCTGGGGTGTGGAATCGGTAATGCGGACCGGCACACGTCGTTCGCACGGCATCCCTCGTTGCTAGGCGGTTGCTATGCGGCTTCTAGGTGGTTGCTAGACGCGATATCATTCCTGTGGGAGGAGTCAAGAGGCAGCAAGGAGTCACTGGGACAATAGATGGCCGAACTCTTCCCCTATCTAGGACAATAAAGCAATGCGGCGACGAGCAGCGGTTTCACAAACGCTGACGAATGCATAAAAACAAAATACTAGACATTTTTTGGTAACTAAACAATGCACAGTGTGGTCATTTTTTTCGTCGTCGTACGTACGTTTCATAAAATTTTACTTATTAATGAAACTTGCAAGAGTGTTCAGAGGTCTCACTTTACGAATACGCTGACCTGAGTAGAGTGAGTTATGCCGATGACAAGGCAAACCTTGAACGCCGTGTAAACGCTACAGGCACTCTGTAGTGACTGAAGTGAAATTTGACTGCACTTTTGCAATCGGTATATTTCAAGGTGGTTGCGAAAGCTTGCTTCTATGAGGGGCGTTCATAAAGTTCGTATTATCGTCACAAAGAATTGAAAAAAAAATGGAACAAAACAGGCATGAACATGAGCGCGCGTCCCTCCAGTTTCCGCACAGTATAAACATCACATGCTATAGTAGCTCGGAACGCCGCTAGGGAGTTGAAAGGAAAATGGCACCACCCATCTGTACCAAGCAGATGCAGTGATCCGTTTTCTCCATTTCAAGGGAAGCAATGCCAAGGATATTCATTCCAATCTGGGAGTGTTGTTCAGGGACAACACCCCAGTTTATGACACTTTGGTTAAATGGCGGGGACGCTTCCAGTGTGGCCAAATAAGAGGAAGGCATTTCAACGACGGCGACAAAGTGATTGCTGAAGTGGAGCGATTCCTGAGCCCTCAAACGAGGAGTTCTATAACAATGGCCTCAGGCGTGTGGTGCATCGCTAGAAAAAGTGGGTAACTTTTGGTGGCGAACATGTAGAGAAAGTCTCAACTCCTACTCGAGTGTCATTGCTGAATCTCTATTCCTTTGTGACAATAATACGAACTTTATGAACGCCTCTCGTACACTGTGCGGCAACCGATGACTAAAACGACATCCCAAGAAAAAATACGTTAGCGTGATTGTGTTTGAACAAACTTCTATAAGCGTTTTTTATCACCTGAAAACATTTTTTGTGCGGTTTAACAGACATTTCTCTTTGTTTGTCTTTCGTAAGCTGGCACAGGAACTTCACTGGCGCAGCTACAGTGGCTATCTCTGATCATGACAAGGAAACCAGAAGTAAAAGAAAGGATGAAGGCGGAAATAGAGACAAACCTGGGTAATATTGTTTTTTTTTTCTTCAATGCCTTATTACACGGTGGCATATCACTCTAAACAAAGGCTTGTTTCTACGCAAACATCGCCGATGGCGACAAATATTAAAGAGGTACGGCGAGACTCTGGTATTCTAGTCTATGTGCCACCTGTAAAATAAAATTTCTACCTGAGAAAAAGAAATGTAGTTGGATATCGATTTATTGATCAAACCGTCCTATATGAAATTCATGAGGAACGCAGTGGATGCTAACTCCAAGTCTCAGCTTTCCAGGTACGCAATGTGGTGTTTTTAGCGTAGCCACGTATTGTTGTGACCATCTACTTTTTTTTTTTTTTTTTTGTTCGCGAAGTCTTCAAAGTTTTTTCCGTGTCTTGGAGTCCTGTATCCTGCCTTCTCTGTTTTATTAGTTTTAATTTTTTTTGTTTGTTTGTTAGTTTCATACTTGCGTTGCGTGGCTGGCGGAGTTCTGGGCGCAGGTGTTTGGCAGCCGGCTGTGGCATGGATCCCCGTGCTTGAGGCTGAGCATTTCAAAGACACGCCGTGGCTTTCCTCATTCTGTCCGTGACTTATCTTATCAAACTTATGAAACAGGGCAAGATCGTCCAAGGCTTCATGACAGGGAGAAATTGCCCTACACTCAAGCATGCATTCTGGAGTCCTTGCGCAGGTTCCCCAACGTTCCGCTCGGCCTGCCACATAACACCACGTGTGACACAGAAGTTGGTAAGTGCTGCTTCCTGCTACTTGAATATGACAATTACAGCGGGCCATCCCTCCGGCGGAGATTTTAGGCACTATGTGGCGTAAGCTGGGCTAATGAATTTCCCTCGCTCACCCAGAGCCGTTGAGCGCCTCTGACGTTCGACGTCTCCGTGGAAAGCAGCATATAATAATAGAAAGTACAGACTAACGTGCAAACAAATTGTGTGAAAGTAAGAAATCGCACTTCAGCAATAAACAACACGAATTCGTTTTTATTTTAAAATCTCTAAGCACCTTGTGATTAAGCTTCAGTAGAATGGCAGCGGAATTGTGACGGTATTGTGGAATATTCTCAATATTCACTAGACCATTAAATTATGAGACACGCATCTAACTGTCCTTTTCGCAAATTTATCATATAGTAACCTTCCGGATACGTCTGGACGCTTTTAAGGTGCAATCAAGTTAGTATAATTACACCAATGAAGGAATTGGTTCATTTATTATAATCGAAATTGGTGAAAGTAGATGTCTAGAACAGAAGTGCAAGACAAAATCTTTGTGTATCTAATGCGCACAAAGAAAACAGAAGTACGTGGTCAGAGTGACGCTCCTACGCACATTGCGCCAGTCGAACGAGGTTATCGCTATGGTTTCAAAACTCTCCAGCATTAATACGATGATCTTTATGTTTGGATGCTCAAAAGCACCTCCAATTGTGGGCATTTCTGGGCACAAAACTTGCACTCCCGTAACACCCGCACTGTGGGGCACTTTGGGACACCCAAACACCCACATTTGCTCAACAATACAAAATGGAAACGCAATAGGCGAATAAACAAACAGGAACATAGAAGATACATGTCCAGAATACTGACCCCCAAAACAAATACATCACGTTATGGCTCCTTCTTTTCAATTATCACCGCACATCTAGAGTCACCACCATGAAAGCGTTCCTACCAATTCCCAAACTCTCACCTCGTAGAAAACTTTCTCGTCTAAGTTTCTTCCACAAATTTTATTACTGACTCTAATCCAACACTTCGTCATGCACTATTTTCTGAACCATCTTATACCCAATTCACACGGCAGCGTATAGACCTTTCCAAAGAACGCCTTCTGGGCGCTGCCATCTTTGTCTTCTGGGCTGTGGAAGGCGTTCTGAGCGTGCGGAGTGGCTGTCTTCCACGAAATATGAGACGCCACGCATGCGTAACAGTCCAGTGACTCAGCATTTTTCGACTGGAAGATAAGAGCTGGAATGGTCTATAGGTGCCTTTGGCACAGGTACCTGCAGCAAAGGGATCTGGAGATCGTGAGCACACGGCGCATAAAGGTTCCTGTCGCTAAGGGAGGTCCTGTGTTAAACGGAGCTCGCCGAGCTCCCTTAACAGCTACAGGGAGTAGCCTCGGGCCCACAAACGAAAAATAAAAATCACAGATATATAAATATATTTGCTTAATGAAGTATAACAAATCGAATATATATAAGTAGCAAATTATGAAATGATTGGGAGCACAAATGTGATGAAATATTACATTAACGAGGAACGTATACTCCAGCTAGCAGGTAACAGTGGTGGAACGTGGAAAACAATGTCTGCTACGAACCGGAACGCGATGGACCATTGCGAGCTTTTTTTCGAGGTTGTAGACGAGTCGTCCGACCCTCCCGCCCAGGACCTTTGTATTCTCGTCGTCGTCCATCCCTTTCCATGGCGTGACTGGCGTAGCCGTGACACGCCACCGTGGTTCGTTTCGGCCGGGCACTTTTTAGCTACTATAGTGAGAACAGAAGTAGCGGCAAAATATATCTGCTAACTAGAAAAAGGTCGCCCACCACGCAGTGGAAACTCGTAAACGCAGATTATTTGGGGCCAGTGTGGCCAGATGGCCACACTGGCCACCTGGCCAGATGTGTCGGACGTTTTAAAGCAAGACTCCTTTAGGTGCGCCCTTAGACTTAAAGAAAACAAAAATAAAGTGCGTCAAAGGCAAGCACAAAAAATATTTAGGTTTAAAATGTGATATTTCACACACAATAATCAAAAACTGCGCGTCGAACCAATTTCAAGGAATCATTGCTTATTGCGTGCTCCTCTCGTGGTTTAGCAGGAATGCAATCGACATCAACTTGAAGTGCTCCGTTTATTTATCGTGTGTTCAAGAACGCCGTTTACTGCAAGTACTTTCAGTTATGAAATATAAGCTAAAGGTACCTTTACGCTGCCGTGTGAATTGGGTATTACATATCATAGCATTATAAACGAAATAAAAGTTAGAATCCCACGCTGTATTACATCCACTTTCAATCCTTTTTTAGTTTTTTGCAGAAAACATTTATAGATTGTAATCGCCTTCCCACGACCAGTGTAGCCATAAATGACACTGATCGCTATAGATTTTCAATGACAAATTTTTTACTTCATGCGTCGTAATATATATATATATATTTTTTTTTTTTTTGCTTTTCCGTAATTTCTAACGCGTTGTATATTAAGCCTAGTCCTCTATGTAATGCCCTCGGGCACTAAGAGAAAACCGAATTAAATTAAATTAATGCAATGAACTGAGCCGATCCCAAACTCATTAAGTTAGTTGCGGTGCATTAGAATGGACAGTGTTATGCCGGCACTAAGATAAAAAAACAATCGTTAAAAAATATGGAGAACGCAGAGCTATGAAGACTTCATATGCCTGTAGGAAGAAAGTGCTACGCGTTTAATTTTGCGATGAACCGCAGCAGACACAACGTGCCATCGAAGCCAATTTTATGTATGGTGAGCGTCGCGTGACTTCCGGCAGAGACGCATCAACTCGCGGGAGAACGTAGCCAGGCCATACGTCAAAAGCTCAAGATTAACTTCCATGGCACGTGGCGTCCCCTGGAGGCCATCGTTTATAAGAACGCACTAAACTTGAAATTATCTACCGCTGCCTCGTCTCTAAAGTTGACATTTCTTAGCGAATATAATAAAAGTACATGTATCGCGTGATTCTGAGCTGTAATTTTAATTCATATACGACGACAGGCGGACAGTTCATTCCCAAGGACACTGGCATCCTCTACAACATCTACGCCATAAACCACGACCCAAACCTTTGGGATGACCCCGAGGTCTTCAGACCGGAACGGTTCCTGGACCCTGCCACGGGCAAGATCAAACAGGAACTACTGCCGCAGCTCATGTCTTTTGGCCTGGGACCCAGGACGTGTCCCGGCGAGAAGTTGGCGCACGTGGACATGTTCTACGTCTTTGTTCGCTTCATGCAGCGAGTCGACATCAGCGCTCCGGAAGGAAAAGCGGACGCCGCCATAGAGCCAGTCGGTTCCAACCTGTTTCTGGTTCCCTGGGAGGAGGACATTGTCTTGACTCGCAAGGACTAACCCAATAAACCACAAGCTGCTCCACTTATACGCACAGCTGCGAACACTCTACTGCACTAATTGTGTTTTCTACGATCATCTCATTCCCAAGAAGAACGAGCGAAAGAAGTAACGTTAGAACATTGTACCGCAATCTGGGCTCCTATTTAAACATCGCAGTCCCCAAATTATGAGCTGTTGATGTTATTGTTACGGCTACTTTCGTATAGTCATTGAAGGCTTGACAAACGCAAGACGTACGTAGCTTACTTCGTTCACGCTTTTTGCTTCACGATTCGTACTTCGCCGTTCTTAGCGTCTGACGCGGCAACCTAACTGGCTGCGCGGCCATAATAACCGGCTCATGACTCGCCATGGACTGCGTTCCTCCAGCTATCAAAAACTACAGTAATTTCAGACTTCGCGATTTGGACTGCATCGATTGACACCAGGACTGCGCTGTTAAACAGCAGGTACACCGATATTTTTTGATCAACCAAGAAAAGAAGACTAGCTCCATTCGTCTTTTTCGATATGTCATGTGACACCTACACTCTAAGAAAAAAAGGAGGAGAAAGGTAGCAAAAGTGATTGTTCCTCCTTGTGTTGGACACGCCCCCCTAAGAAGGGAGGAACTGAAGGTAGGACGAACGGAACAGCGTCGGATCCTCCTTTTAGAGTTGGTGCAGGGGTAGAACATCGCGCTACTGATCAAGTGGTCGTGGGTTCAATCCCTGAAGGAAGCGAAGTTTTCTTGTTTTTGTCTTTTTGCTTTATTTGTTTTCCTTTTTTTTAATTTATCAAAACAAAAATTAACAAAACCCAGACCGATGGAAGGAAAATTAAAGTCCTTATTATCCACTGACGCCAAGGAAAACTATATAAATATCATTGCTACAAGCTTCATCAGCACGCTGCTTGATAAACAGGATTTGGGCACCCACGTTGCAGCTAAGCCGTTGACGCAGAGGCCAAGACGACGAGGTCGGTCCTTCAGTCGTTTCTTTTCTCGCAGAGTTTTCGACATTCATAAAGAAAAAAGCGCACTCTAAGAAAAAAAAAATGAAGGAAAAAGGTAGCAACGGCGCGTCTTCCTCCCTTCTACTGACGCGCCTCCAAGCGGACATGAGAAGAAGAAAGGAACGAGACGTTTTCCTCCTTGTCCAGGCAGACGGGAGAAAGCTTTCGTCCCCCGAACTCATCTTCTTTCGGTTTCGTTTTTCGAGCACGTCGCCCGCGATGTTTAATAAATGTTGTTAAGTTGATTGAGCTTCAGTGGCAGCGAAGGCCGCCTGTAATTTCGTCTTCTAGTACAAACGTGTCGAACATTTCGGTTGCATTGACGTTTTCACCACTAATTTTATCAAACGAGCACACGAATCCGCTAGAAACAGCGAAGTTCCGGAGCAGTGCCAGCAGCGCTACGTACACTGGTTAAGATGGCCGTTTCCGGATTGCCACGCGGAACTACAGTTCGCTACAGTAGCGAAACCACGCGGAACTGTGTCGACGTTTTCGACGTTATGGAAATCGCAGGAACTGCGTCCAAGGCAGGCAGGTTTTCCTGCCGGCTGCCTGGGTGCCTTCCGTGCTGAATTCGGTTCTGTTTTCCCGTGCAGAGTTCCAACCGGCGTCCAACGTGGTTCTGTATTTCTGCGTGTCAGCAACATAGCAGCAACATCGTGATGGCAGTGTTGTGCGTAGTCTGCGTAGTGAACAGAAGACTGGAATTATCGCCGATGTGACCGTGTGTTCGCGTATCAGTGGTGTAACAACAAGATGAGATGACGTAAACTGTCGGGCATTGATGCCGCTGGTCGGGCCCAATTGATTGGAGGGGGCGGGGTGTCGCAGGTTGACATTCCGCTTTACATTAAAGAGTTTCAGACCACTTGAGGAATTGGGCGCCGTCGATCGACCTGCGGAGAGTCATGTTGGAACGCTGGTCTGAACGGTAAGCTCCTATCGTACAGTGGCCAATGTGACTGTCGGTCCCCGGGAGAGATTGCGCTCTGGAGAAAAGACTGGACAGTGCGAAATTATGACGGAAAATACGTATATTTACAATGGAATTTTAGCATTAAAAATAAGAAAAAAACAAGCAAAATCGAAAACAAAAAGCTATCCTTTATTTTGCTGTTTAAATATACTACGGTTCCTGGAGAAACTGCCCTCCAAGTGGCGCGCTGGAATGAGCGCTAGAAGTTTTCGAGCTCGCCACGGCGTAGCTGGCGTAGCTCCGTACACTTGCCGCAAGTCGCGGCTTTGACTGCATTCAAGTTGATCGAAAAGCGATATCTCTGCCCGTGAAGTATCACTTCCAGCTGGGTAAATATCTGCTCTACAGAGATTAATTCAAGACGGCAATTGCAGCCGTGCGTGAACAGCACAAGTAGAAAAACAAACACTGCTATATAAATAGTGGCTACGAAGTGCCGTGCGGGGAAACGAACTCATGGCCTGGAACCGCATTGGAGCGGCTTGATTTATTGGCTTTCAAATAATTACGGCATGATCGAGCGTTTTCTTTTTAATAAGAGATTCATCCCCTGAGCCATTAAAAATACTCTCAGATGTATGACATTGCTGGAAAAAAAATCAAAATGCTGTGAATATTTTTTTATTGCTTAGGGAGTCACCAAAAATTCCGTATGTTCAAAACGATCAGTATAAAAGACTGAAACGCAGAGCTCGTGTAGTGATCGGGTTAGTGTACTGTTGTATTGATGTTTGTATGTGCGATGCATGTGTATGCGCTCTATGTATGTTCAGCTCATGCTTGTGTATGCATAATGTGTCTACTTGCGTGTATTATAGGGGACTACAAAAGTCCCGAAGCGCAATGGTGGCGTGAGAAATTAAAACATTTTTTTGTAGAACATGAATTGGGCGGTACCTAGCGCCCCCTAGCCTAGCTACTTGCAATTACTCTGCTTGACCCTGCTATCTGGTGGCAAGTGATTTAACCACCTTTTAGCTACGCGGCTACGCCATAATTTCGTATTACCGTGCTGAAATGAGCCAAGAGGCTGCTTCGGATTTTGCTTTTTTCA
Organism: Ixodes persulcatus; assembly: GCA_013358835.2. Taxonomy (NCBI): domain Eukaryota; kingdom Metazoa; phylum Arthropoda; class Arachnida; order Ixodida; family Ixodidae; genus Ixodes; species Ixodes persulcatus. The sequence continues at coordinate 19,158 of JABSTQ010004320.1, forward strand.
AGAGCGGCGTTTAGTCGTTTAGTTTCGCGGGCGAATGGTTTATCACTCCTCCGTGATGTGCGGTTGACGCAACGGTTGACGAAGGAATTGTGGCTCGAGGAATAGCAAAGGTAAGACGTAAAGTGCGCGAACTGGGTGCCGGTTGTCTCCGTTTAACATCGCAGTGCTGACGATGAGAAGACTGAGTGACTGCATGCTTTCGAAACGTAAGTTTCGTTACCTGCAGGGGGAAGCCGGCTTCGGAAATAAATACAGTTCGCGGAAAGCTCGTGTTACGTTTTTATTTGCTGCTCTTCTCGCCCCGTACAATAGACTTAGTGTCCTCGTTAAGCCTTATTGAGCTCGATTTGCTCGATTCGTGGCCGCCATAATGAGATGCAGGCGACGGAGGAACTTTTGCCACCTGCTTTAGGGACGAACGTTTCTCCATTTCTGAAGGAACATATGTATCAAGAGCGTTCCTCCCTTTAGGGAGAACTATACTGACCCTTTTTTCTAAGAGTGTAGCATATGAATCGCAGAACGAATTCGTATTCTATGTTATGAGCGTAAAAAAAGCCATCGAAAGATCTAATTCTTTTTTTTTTCTTGCGCGGCTACGAGCTGCGTAATATGTATCTGCCTATAACGGTAGGACGAATTTACAAGCACCTGTCAGCATAGCAGAGCAGAGGAGACCATTCTGAAATTTCTCTTTTCAACACGTTGTTTACAAAACCGGTCAAGGTGTGCACACACCAGGCGTGGAAAGTCGAGACGGTCAGAACGATAGCTGAAACCAAAGCGAGCGAGCGGTGAACCCGAGACGGTGGCCCTTCTGTTTGGACGAGTGTGTGCAGTTAAAAATATAATTGTTTGGGTTTCGTTCAAGACTGATGGATATCTTTGAAAGGTAAGAAGCAGTGATTCAAACATACACAACAGGCAACGAAAGCAGTCATAAGGGCAACTCCGGTTCATAGTTTCGATTTTGGAATTATGACTGTTTTTAGCGCAGCCAGCGTTCCTGAATTGCAAGGTGTAATTTTTTTTCTCGTTATCGTGCGTAGTTTTAAAGATATCGACGCCTCAAAGTTCTGTTTGGGGCGCGGCCGACAAAACCGGAACTAGCCGCTCGAGGCCCCGGCAACACTGGAAATCGTGGACGTGACGTCAACATCGTTCTCGTTCAACGAGTACGCAGGCCAAGCGGCACCTACCTCTGTTGAGCTAGCCGTGTAAAGATAGAAGGTAAGCTGATTTTGTTTTAATTCTGTATATGTGATAGTTATCCAGCATATGTAGCAAGAGTTAGTGCGTATACCCAAGAGCTAGCGACTGGGAAACTCGTCAACTCATTCGGTGCCGTACTCAGCAGCTGTCGCCGTGTGTGCTGTCTCCCGTACTCGTCGCTAGGCCTAAATTGTCATCGGGGCTCCGTGGATGGAGCGGCGCTGCTCCACGCCGCGCTGCCATTGACGTACAGTACTGGGGGCTCTCTCGCTTTCGCGCTGCGGGTTAGTCCCAGACAGGAATCTTTGAAGCTCTCCAGCGGGAGCCGCGGAGCCCGAACAGACGTGTGCTGGGCTGTACACGTCTGGTTTTTCGTTCTTTTTTCCTCAGGCGCGTAAAAAAATTCGAATTTGTAAGCTACGAGTCTAATTTAACAAATAAGTGCGTCTAGGTGGCGAATCTAATTTGTAAAATAAATAAAAAAAATAAAAAAAAAACTTTCCGCACTAAAAGAAAAAGAAAGTTACATTTTCTTCTCAAAGGTAGCAAAAGTTTTTGTGGGTGATAGAGGAAAACAGAGAACGTTAGCAAGGTGAGAAGAACACTTTCTTTCCCTTCCAGATTCCCGCCCCCACCCACAACAATTTTTTTTTATTAGAATACATCAGATTTTAAAAGTTTTCCTTCGTAGCTTTTGACATAAGCAAGTTTTTTTTTTTTTTTTTTTTTTTGGGGGGGGGGGGCATTTTTATATCATATATTTACCTCCAGCCGAACTTGGGTAAATTAGTGTTGTAACTTACGAATCCAAAATTTCGCGATTTTTTAAGTCCTTTATGGTATACACAAGCGCAATGTTAATTAATACTGCTGGGTAACGGGTTCGAACGATTGGGAGTCGAAAGTTTATATCGCATGATCGAGCTTCACGCGCCGGCTGTTCGCTAGTAGTCGTTACGAACCTGTGTACTACACACGCGATTGCGTAGTAAACAAGCAGTGACGCAAAGCAGAACATTCTGTTTTCCTTTTCATTATAAACTTCAGTGATTGCAGCTAGTTAATGGTTGTACTCTACATGCCCACCCTTCCCCATTCAACGGACATTCAAATGTAGCGTGAATGCTCCATTGAATGTCTGAGGCTTTCCAAAGTCCACTCGTCAAACTGCGTTCACCCACACCTTCCCCAATTTCCGATCCGTTGGAAACTTATGAAAAAGCACCTCCGGGTTGCGCAGGGGGTTGTTTGAGCAGCCCACAGCGCTACAAGTTGTACTCGGAATCTTCCACAGAACAGCTGGGCAGTCTTGGGCGCACCGAGTTGCTCGCTAAAACGAGTCTTGGAGTTCTCACAAGCAAATAAACAAAAGGCAATACGAAGCTACACGGGCTACAAATAAAAGCAACGGCTAAACACGCAATCACAAGCTGAAGTAGCGGTGGTAGCGGCACAAAGAAGCGCGCGCAACGGGTGCGCCCGTCCGGACCGGAGGAAAAAAAGGGAACGATACTGACGTCACGGCCCAATGTTGCTTTAGCGATCGGCAACCCGCTGGCCGCCCGCTAAGGAGCGGCGGCTGGCGGCGGGTCGCATTTTTATTATCGGCATTAGTTGAGAATACGGCGTCGCCCGGACGTAATTTTTTGGCTGGGGTCGTATTTTGTGCCACTACAGCGATACCAGTAATTTATTTTATTTTGAGTTTTGGCCGGAGTTGCCCTTTAATGTCTCTGCAGAATTGTAGTTTCTCCACTTTGTCACGCCGAGCTTAAAGGAGCTGTGCAATAATTTCAGTGCTTTGCCTAAATAATTAGGGAGTTGGTGTCTCGACCTTTCTGAAGTAAAAACAAACAAAAAAGAACGCTTTTGCCTGCTTGTTCCAGTTTTCATTGTAACAATGGACAAAGATTGAGGTTTTCGGCACCTCTCAACTCTTTCACCATCTTCCGAGTCACGTGCGCTGTGACGTCACTATGAGAGACGCGCGGGGTTCCGGTGAAGCTCTCTCCCTAGAGCCATCAGTGAGCAACGAGAGCTCACCCGCTCGCTAATACGTGACCTCGTGCTTGCGCACCGCGATCAACATGGCGAAAGGAGGAAAGTCTTATCCGGGTCCGGCCATCCCCGTACGGCTCTACTCCCGTCCCCCTCCGGTTTCTGGTGGCTGTTCGCGGTAGCAGATTGAGCTGACGGTTTTGTTGAGCTCGGATAGATGGCGCCACTAAAACTCCGTATAATTAAGTTTTTTTCGATGTTACCAGATTTTTGACGCATTTATAACCATGTTGGAACGACAAGATTTATAGAAAAATTCCCTTTTATCGAGCAGGTATTTGCACAACTTCCTATCTTTTTACAAGTCCCCCAATGACGTCATGCCGCGTGGTTCTCTCATGGCCGTCGCTCGCGGCTGCAGGTCGAGAAATATCTTAATTTATGCCTCGCGATTACGCGGCGGAATCTCAACATTTTGAAGGAAGGAGATCTGTTTTCTGCCCTTTTGAGATAGGATAAACAATGTCAAAAGTAAAAGATGCAAATTCTTTCAACGTTAAAATCATTGCACAGCCCCGTTAATGCGAAGATTGTACAGCCTTCCGGAATATGGAAAAGCGATTTGACGATTTTATTTTAGGTGGCTACGGTAGATTTGACTTGGCAAGGCACACGTTGCTTGGGTCTGGGAATAAATAAATGTTTGTTCTATTTCCTCCTTCAAAATAAAGCGCGTCCGGCTACGGTGCACTTGGCCCCGCTGCATAGACAGCATCGGCGAATATCTTCCATATCGCCGGAGACTGTACATCTCAAGCTAATGTCACCTTGGGTTTCTGGCCTGGCTCACGAACTGCATGCACCACACATGAGAGGAGCGCATTGCTTTGCGAGCACCTACGGAGGCCCATTCTTCTTCTTAGTGCTTCCTGAATGTATCGATTTCATTCTCCAGCAATTCGAAAAGCACAACGTTTTTTGTCATTGTTTTAATTTTTTTCAACGAAGTCCTTTGACGTCTGTATCAAGTAGCATGCGAACGAAAATTGTGTACATTAACGAGGTGCTTCGAGCCTTACAAGCTGTGTATAACGAAAACGGATATATGACCCCGGTTTGGCTGCATAAAGGGCTTGTTTCGTTTTCTCCGCCCTTTGTGCCCCGGCTTTACGCACCGAATAATGGAACAACCGCTGCACCACTAACGATTGGACAAAAATACGTCAGTTGCCACCATCACAAAATTAAGAAAGTACAATATGTATCCAAGCACGAGCGTTCTCATTCAAAATAATTTTATCCACTGCATTTTGGCAGCAAAACAAAAACAAAAACAAAAAAAAAAACAGTATAGTCTTTGCAGCAAAGCCAACCTGCAGAAATTGTGTTTGACCGTTCCAAGAACGTAGGATCAATTTCGATCAGTTCTAGAGAAGAGAAAACAAAAAAAGGGAGAAATCGCATCAAGTCAAGTTTGGGAAGTAATCTGATACAAGTAACGAATTACTTGTAATCTGTTACTTTTTCAAATAGTTTTGTAATTGCCACGTTACTTGTTTCGGAAGTTATTTGTAATGCAATTTTGTTCCAATTTATAGGTAACTTAATACGTTAATTACTCGTTACTTTTTTTTTTTTTAAATCTGAGCATATAATATAGTAACTGGGGAAATACGAGGAGAACATTCAGCAGAATAAGAGAGCAAGTTCGACAGAATAGAAAACATGAGGAAGGGGAGAACAGGCGAAAAACAAAAACATTATTTGTATGACCGGTCACTAGAACCACTAGAAAAACGGGAAAGGCATGTACACATATACTAAACACAAAGATTAAGTAAGACATCACCGAGTAGGCTCTCCGTCACCTTCGATCATGTTTTTCTTCTTCTCCCGGGCAGGAGAAAGCTCTTCGTGTTTATTTGTTTTTGTCTTTTAGACCGTTTCACCCTTTCCAACTTCTTCGACGTCCCCCGCCCCCTGCACACCACCTGACGAGTAGCGTCCGTACCCCCTCAATTCGGGGGTTCCCAACTCGCCTAACAGACGATGTAGCCTCGCGCGAGGGGGTCAAATTCTCTTTGTAATTGATGTACGCTGCTGCATTCTAGCAAGCTCTTAAAGCACGGCTGAAAAGCGCCCTGCGCCAGGCTAAGAGCATCGTCTTCGAGGGTACGGACGACAGTTCTTATGGTTTACTTGTCTGGGCATGGCGGTCGAGTCCTCTCCTCACTTTACAGTCAACTGTCAACATAAAGAGGGGGGGGGGGGGGGGGTAGGCCATCTGAGGAGTGCTGACAGAGAGAGAGAGAGAGAAAGAACTCTTAAAAGTGGTGTGATCCTTTATTGGTTTGTGAGACTGATAGCCAAAACTTATCTCGCTCTCTATTACCTCCTCTCCCCTGGCCTCCAGAAATATTGGTATGAAAGTGAGAACCGATGAACGACCGATAACCCGCAACCGCCACTTTTTCTGGCTGGTCGAGTTGTTGGTCATGGGGTGTCCGTCGTTTCCATGGCCCTCTCTTAATGAGATTCAGAAAATTCAGGGCATTAAGGAGAGCGGAAACCTAGAGTTTCAGCGCATACGTTTCCTGCCAAAAAAAAAAAAAAAAAAGAACATCAAACTCTAACCTACGGAAAACACACAGATTAAACCCTGGGTAGTGTCTCCAGAGCTGTTCATGTAAACATACCAAGCCTCAGCAAATACTGGAAACAATTCCAGATTACTGTTGAAGATCTATTCGATCTTGTGGATGTCTTTGTTTTAACAGAAACGAATATGCCTGAGATAAATTTGGATCCGTACAGAATTAGTGGTTACAATGAGCTTTTTTTACTCGCCCCTCGGTCAAGGAGGTGGAATTGGGATCTTTATAAGGGATGATTGGATGATCTCAGAGGTACCGGTTTACTTAAGTCATGCTCACGCTTTGGCTTTTGAGCTTAGCAAGGCTGAGTGTGTAGTACCCTTGTTGGCAATATATAGACCACCCTCGAAAAATGTCATTGCATTTTTAGATAAATCAAGAAACAGCCTCAGTTCAAAATTTTCAATAAAATGTGTTTGCATAATCGGTGATATTAATATTGACACCATAAAGGATAATGTCCCTTCGGTATGCCACTGCTTGACTCTACTCGCAGACTCGGGAATTGAAAACACAATACTTGCTCCCACAAGAGTAGAATTTCTGTGGGACAAATTAGTCACAACGTGCATTGACCACATTAATGTGAGAGTGCTTGATCCTCTATCGGTGAAGTCGTTTGTAATTTCGCGCAAGTTAGCTGATCACTACTTTATTTGCAGTCAGTTTTCGTCACTTACACAAGGGCTAATGATTAAACCAGAGTCTAGAAGCATTGATATTATTAATCGTACTACTTTTAACAACTTTGTTTCGTCCTACAATTGGGTATCATTTCTGCGGGGGGTTGAGCCATCCGAAGTATATATGAAATTTGTAGCAATTATACAATCTCTTAAGAAACTTAGCATTGTAACTGTTAAGGTTAAAAAACGAAGATCAGAGCTATTTTAGCTGAATGATGATATACTTTGCGCAATCAAAACTAAAGAGCTTCTATGGAAGCGCTGTCGACGTGCGCCTAGCAACGAACGGTTGGGAGTGGAATTTAAGGCCTCGTGTAACAGAGTAAATGCTCTCATGAGATCTGCAAAACGAAACTACTTTTCTGAGAAAATATTCAAAGCTCGTTTCAACTCTAAGGAAACGTGGTCTATAATTAACGGGCTGCGTGGTAACTCGCGAAAGAGCGTTCTAGAATTGATGCAAATAAGCTATGATAGCAACTATGATGGTGCAATGTATACGTCAACGACGGAAATGTAACTGCGAGTTCTGCTTTCCTGCCTACGCTATCGCAGACCGACCTACGATCCACTTTATCTGGCCTTAAACAAAATACGTCTGCTGGGCTTGACGGCATATCTGTGAGGGATCTCTGCGATAATGTCGAGTCACTTGAGAACGTGCTTTCATCTCTTATAAAGGAAATCATATTATCGGGATTGATGCCAGACGACCTTAAAACTTCAATCATAGTACCAATCTATAAAGGCGTCCCGCGTAATCAGTTTTCCTCGTATCGACCCAATTCGGTCCTGCCGTGTATTTCTAGGATCCTCAAAAAACATGCCCTGTTTTCTATGACAAGTTTTCTAGATAAGCACAATATCATATCACACTCACAGCACGGGTTTGTTTGTAATCGAGGCACGCCATCCCTGCTAGACGTGTTTTCAGATTCTTAGCATTCGTCGTTTGACAACCACTTTTGTGTCTCTTCGCTTTTTCTTGAAGTTGCGAAAGCATTTGATTCAGTTATTCACGACATTTTATTAGATAAGCTGTTTCACCTTGGGTTCAGGAATCCTTTTGCTCGTTTGCTTAGAAACTTTTTGTGCTCACGTTTTCAACTCGTGTCTGTTGGAGAAGTTCATAGCACAAAGGTCACACTTAGCTCTGGAGCCCCACAAGGTTCCGTGTTATCCCCTCTTTTATTTAATGTATATGTTAACGACCTTTCTCAAGCGGTTACGTGTAACGTATTGCAATATGCAAATAACACTTTGCTTTTTTTTTTTTTTCATAGTGATATCGAACATGCTGTCCTGGATCTGCAGAAAAACGCCATTACTGTC
>JABSTQ010004321.1:0-27353 GCA_013358835.2 Ixodes persulcatus
CTAGGCTGTTTTTTTTTTAGATGCGGAGCATCTCTTGCTCGGGTCTATGTCCCGCGGCGTTGGCGTTGTAGTCGGCACTCGAACTACGCACGCGCAACTCTCCTCCTTCCCTCTCTCCAACAGCTGCGCGTTACTCTCTCCGCTCTCTCTCTCTCTACCAGCTGCGTGCACTGCGCGTGCGTTCGCTTCTCCTCACACCGCGCGCGCACGCGCAACTCTCCTCCTCTAGTCTCCTCTCCTTCAAGTGTGAAAAAAAATAAACGGCGAGCGGCGAGCGTTCCAAGTTTCTCTGCCGCGAGCCGCGACGAAGGCTCGCGTAGCGGGTAACGCTAGGGCAGTCGGTGGCGCCATCTCTCGACGTCAGCACGCAACTGACTCTTTCCTCGGAACCAACACGATGCTCCGCATCACCCCATGGTTCTCCTCGGGAAGATGGTGTAATTTTTTTCATAAATGGAATCTGTGTTCTGAATTCTTCCGTCTTGCTTGAAATACAACCTCGCCGAAGACACTTAAGACTGCTTACATGTAAGCATTCGAAATCATTCCTACACTCAGCGCATTCTTACAAGCAGCGCGCCACGTTTTCTTTTCGCACACGGCACTCCGGCGATGACATCACGTTGCCCCAGTGCGCAGGCGCGGCGAATCCTTCCGGCCTCACGACGCTTTCCGTAATATGGTGGAAAGTTGGGCGAGTTAATGGTACATGATTACCAAAAAAAAAAACAGCGCAAAAAAAAAAAAGAACGGAGGACAACACAAAGTATACGAACAGAGCGCTGTTTTTTTTTTTTTTCTTTCTTTCTGTGTACAAACCAAGTGTACAAACAGCACTCTGTACACTTCGTCTTGTCTTCCATTTTTTTTTTTTTGGCACTGGTTTTAATTTTTCGTTAATCAGGCTTCCGTAACAAAGCATCTGCGTTGCTGTGCTTTTCTTCGTGTTTTATTTCCGAGGCGCGTCCGCTTTGACTTTGAGCGCCCCCGCCGGCTACCATGACGAAGCATCGCGTGGCTGTGCTTTTCTTCGTGTTTTATTTCCGAGGCGCGTCCGCTTTGACTTTGAGCGCCCCCGCCGGCTACCATGACGAAGCATCGCGTGGCTGTGCTTTTCTTCGTGTTTTAATTCCGAGGCGCGTCCGCTTTGACTTTGAGCGCCCCCGCCGGCTACCATGACGAAGCATCGCGTGGCTGTGCGTTTCTTCGTGTTTTATTTCCGAGGCGCGTCCGCTTTGACTTTGAGCGCCCCCGCCGGCTACCATGACGAAGCATCGCGTGGCTGTGCTTTTCTTCGTGTTTTATTTCCGAGGCGCATCCGCTTTAACTTTGAGCGCCCCCGCCGGCTACCATGACGAAGCATCACGTGGCTGTGCTTTTCTTCGTGTTTTATTTTTGAGCACCGTACATGATGACGTATTTTTATGTTCATCTATCGGGGTCAACGCCGACGGCTTTTCGCGTAATGGGACAAGGCTTTCGTTTTAAAAATTTTGGCGCCGACTATTTCCTTAAGCGTTTTGTATAGTGCTGGGCGCAGGTAAGCCGACATTGATTAGAAATTGAGGTCGGTAGTACACAGGGTAGAGAATAAAAAGCTATACAATATAAATAATTATTTAAAATGAACCTGTGTTTTAAACTAAGTATTTCACGAAAAAACTCTATTTTTTATTTACTTTGTGTTTATTATTCGATGGTTTCGATGTGGATTTGTTTTTTGCATCAAAAACATATCAAGCCATAAATGCTTAAGTAAATCTGAGCATCAACGGAAAGAGGTGCAACTCTGAACAAATCGGAGATTTGAGCTTGATTTGTACCTTTCATTTGGTTAGTCGTCTACGTATCGTCCTATAGAAACAAAATGAGAACGCAATATGTGGAAGGAAACAAAAATCTAAAGAAATATTCCCAGGCAGCACACAGTATTGGGCCAACATTGGATTTGAAGTGGCAAAGAATGGCCCAACAATGGCCCAACAGAGCCATATGTTTCCCAATATTGGAATCACATTGGACAATATTGGACTATCAAAGCCAATGGTTTTCCAATATTGGTGATACGTTGGCATAGGCTAGTCAACATTGGACTGTCAAAGCCAATAGCTTTCCAATATTGGATATACGCCGGCATAAGTTGTCCAATATTGGACTGTCGGAGCCACTGGCTTTCTGATATTGGCTACACGCCGGCATAAGCTGTCTAATATTGGACTGTCAAAGCCAAGGATATACGCCAGCATAACCTGTACAATATTGGACTGTCAGAGCCAATGGATTTCCGATATTGAATATACGCTGGCTTAAGCTGGTTAATATTAAACTGTCAAAGCCTAGAGTTTTCCAATATTGGTGATGTCTTCGTATAGGCTGGTCAATATTGTACTGTCATAGCCAATCGCTTATCGATATTTGTGTCGCCTAGGCTATAGACCCGCGACCCTCTTTTATGCATTGCGGAGGTAGGAAAGTGGAAAAGAGTCATTCACGCGCTCGCTCGGGGCGAGAATTTTATTTAGCAAACTTCATGTGGCGTACGTCGCCGGTGCTTTGTAACCGCGATCACAAATAAATCCTTAGCTGCCTACAGGACTATTGCAGTTTTTTTACCGGCTGCTCTCCCTTCGCATTGCCTTACCTCGGCGTTGACAACTTAATTTTGTTTTTTTAGATTTAATTATTGTTGTCTTTTCCAGTGTATTTTGTATGTATATGCATTACGTAGCGTTAACGTCTTCTACTTTGCCCGCGCCCCTGCCATGTTTGTATTCCTTTCTGCGTGCTCTATTTTTATATTTAATGTTTCTGTGCCTATTTTGTCATTGTCGACGCACGCGTCTACAAACATAAAGTCGCCGCTTACGCCGCAACCGAGGTGACTTCTACTCTCAATTTTACGAGTCTATAGCGCTATAAAGTCGTCAATTGGACTCGAATGAAGTCTCGAGAGGGCTGCTTCGACTGCCAGTGCAGATCTCATCAGTGTAGGCAGAGCAACGACGTAGCAATCGTGACGTGAGAACTTACTGCGCCTCGATCTGGCCGGCCGCGCTCGCTCTGCGGAAATGTGAGCGTGGGACTCTCGAGCCCCGTTAGCTTACTGAAGTTGCAAGACGCTACTTTGTCGTGGCGAATCCTCTGCCCTTCGAACGGTCGTGAAGCCGTTGCGCAAGGCGTATACCCTACGCAGCATCGCAACCTTCTGTCTGCGAGCGTCGGCGATTCATCGTGTGTTGAAAGTCGGACGATGTGCTGTCCGTGGTGTCTTTTATGTGTAACTCGTTCGTGAAAAATTTTGAAGTTTAAAAATGCGAACCTAACAGTGTACAAATAATTTTAAATTTTATTGATAAAATATATATGTTTTTATTTATTTATTTGTGGACATCGTGCGCAAAAAAATAGTCGCGCTAAGTTCTTTATTCTAAATATTAATGTGGGCTGTACGACGCAAAAACATAGTGTCTTCAAACTTGCCCCGTTTATAATCACTTTTGGGCTGGACAGCTTCTTTAGAAGTTCAAAAGCTGGCCTTCAAAGAGCTGTCTCGTTGAATCGGTATTGACAGCAGGGTAGACGCTATGCGTGTTGTAGGCCAATTGTGTCTCCGGTCAGGGTCACGTGACTACAGTCTCGAAGCTGGTGATAAGGCAGAGCACGGAACCTGCCAGCCCAAGGCCACGCATAACATCCACTGCACTATCAACTTAGGGTACAAGTGACAAATCGTCTCGCTGTGTTCATTGTTGAGATGCCCCTGAAGATTAGCCTTTGTAAGCCCACCCCCGTTCTGGCCTGCTTCCTTTCTACTCCTTCTCTCGTTTTCTCTCTCTTATCGCTTGAATCCGCTCTCTGTGCGCGGGAAACGGCAGAAGCGTGATCACGTGGTTTGACGGATGACGCATTAGCGGTTGACAAACCCGGAATGCCTGCGAAGACCGGACATAGTTTTGCGTGCGATGCGGCCTGCGGGCCTGCTGTGGATTTCGCTTCTGTGGTAAATGGTATCTTCCTCAAAAAGTCCTACCCGTATCGATTTCTTCAAAGAAGCGCAAGACATTCTTGTGAACCGTTTAGTGTTCGGTTCGGCAAACGGCAGCGTGTGCTACATCGTGTTGAATCTTCACGGATCACTTCCTTCAAGTTTTTGTGTTTGTGTGGTTGGTCTACAGTGCCCGCGTCGACATCTACCTCGGATTACATTTTTGAAGTCCGGTATTTTTAACGCAAGTGCGCTGCAACCTACTTGGTGATCATTGTCCGTTCTTCTACGGGTACTCTGGATAGCCTCTGGAACTATAGGGAGTGCCTATCTCCTGGCAGCCGGGAGAATAATTTTCCTGCAATCTTACCGACAGTCGCCTGCCATTATCTGTCTGAAATAATGTCACAACTGAAGGTAGAATACTGACTTCTTTATTCACCCTGCATTTCGCGAAAACACGTTTCGTGGCCACTTTTTCGTGAATACACGTTGCGTCGACATTCACGTGTCATCGACATTCGTTACGCGAATCGCACGCAGTAGGGGCATTTGGTCGGGCGTGTATTCCTGAGGCGCAGCGTTTCCTCGACATTCGTTACACGAATTTCACGCTGTAGGGGCATTTCAAAGCGCGTGTATTCCTGAGGCGCGTGCTCACTGAACCAGCCCACCCTTTCATGCCTCCTCATGGTAAGTTTGCTACAATTCTTTGCAACAGGAAACAAAAATGCTATTCTGAGTTTTTTTTTTATGAAACATTGTGTGTTGATGAAACGATCTGTCGATGAAATGTCGTTCGATGAACTGATTGCACCCCCGGTAGAATTTCGGGGAGAAATGTCTGCCAGCTGTCGGGAGACTGGCCACTACCCAACAATTACCCCGGTTGTTGTTTGCTTTGCAATCTTCTCAGTTGTATAACAGCTGAGTAGTACCTCTTCACACATTACAAATTTCTTAGTTTGTACTTGTCTACAGAATAGGCTGTGTGCAATAAACTTTTAAAAGATTTCAAAAATATCCCCTGTGTCTGCGTACCTTCCTTTTTGCAAACAACTTGGCGAGTGCACTTGTAAACAGCTGGGCGAGTGCAACGATGGCCAAAATCAGCACCAATGACGGCCAACATTGGATCGGGTCGCACTACCAGCTGCGTGCACTGCGCGTGCGTTCGCTTCTCCTCACACCGCGCGCGCACGCGCAACTCTCCTCCTCTAGTCTCCTCTCCTTCAAGTGTGAAAAAAAAACACGAAGAAAAGCACAGCCACGCGATGCTTCGTCATGGTAGCCGGCGGGGGCGCTCAAAGTCAAAGCGGATGCGCCTCGGAAATAAAACACGAAGAAAAGCACAGCCACGCGATGCTTCGTCATGGTAGCCGGCGGGGGCGCTCAAAGTCAAAGCGGACGCGCCTCGGAAATAAAACACGAAGAAAAGCACAGCCACGCGATGCTTCGTCATGGTAGCCGGCGGGGGCGCTCAAAGTCAAAGCGGACGCGCCTCGGAAATAAAACACGAAGAAAAGCACAGCAACGCAGATGCTTTGTTACGGAAGCCTGATTAACGAAAAAGTAAAAACAGTGCCAAAAAGAAAATGGAAGACAAGACGAAGTGTACAGAGTGCTGTTTGTACACTTGGTTTGTACACAGAAAGAAAGAAAAAAAACAGCGCTCTGTTCGTATACTTTGTGTTGTCCTCCGTTCTTTTTTTTTTTTTGCGCTGTTTTTTTTTGGTAATCATGTACCATTAACTCGCCCAACTTTCCACCATATTACGGAAAGCGTCGTGAGGCCGGCAGGATTCGCCGCGCCTGCGCACTGGGGCAACGTGATGTCATCGCCGGAGCGCCGTGTGCAAAAAGAAAACGTGGCGCGCTGCTCGTAAGAATGCGCTGAGTGTAGGAATGATTTCGAATGCTTACATGTAAGCAGTCTTAAGTGTCTTCGGCGAGGTTGTATTCCAAGCAAGACGGAAGGATTCAGAACACAGATTCCATTTATGAAAAAAATTACACCATCTTCCCGAGGGGAACCATGGGGTGATGCGGAGCATCGTGTTGGTTCCGAGGAAAGAGTCAGTTGCGTGCTGACGTCGAGAGATGGCGCCACCGACTGCCCTAGCGTTACCCGCTACGCGAGCCTTCGTCGCGGCTCGCGGCAGAGAAACTTGGAACGCTCGCCGCTCGCCGTTTATTTTTTTTCACACTTGAAGGAGAGGAGACTAGAGGAGGAGAGTTGCGCGTGCGCGCGCGGTGTGAGGAGAAGCGAACGCACGCGCAGTGCACGCAGCTGGTAGAGAGAGAGAGAGCGGAGAGAGTAACGCGCAGCTGTTGGAGAGAGGGAAGGAGGAGAGTTGCGCGTGCGTAGTTCGAGTGCCGACTACAACGCCGACGCCGCGGAACATAGACCCGAGCAAGAGATGCTCCGCATCTAAAATAAACGGCGAGCGGCGAGCGTTCCGAGTTTCTCTGCCGCGAGCCGCGACGAAGGCTCGCGTAGGGGGTAACGCTAGGGCAGTCGGTGGCGCCATCTCTCGACGTCAGCACGCAACTGACTCTTTCCTCGGAACCAACACGATGCTCCGCATCACCCCATGGTTCCCCTCGGGAAGATGGTGTAATTTTTTTTTTTATGAAACATTGTGTGTTGATGAAACGATCTGTCGATGAAATGTCGTTCGATGAACTGATTGCACCCCCGGTAGAATTTCGGGGAGAAATGTCTGCCAGCTGTCGGGAGACTGGCCACTACCCAACAATTACCCCGGTTGTTGTTTGCTTTGCAATCTTCTCAGTTGTATAACAGCTGAGTAGTACCTCTTCACACATTACAAATTGCTTAGTTTGTACTTGTCTACAGAATAGGCTGTGTGCAATAAACTTTTAGGAGATTTCAAAAATATCCCTTGTATCTGCGTACCTTCCTTTTTGCAAACAACTTGGCGAGTGCACTTGCAAACAGCTGGGCGAGTGCAACGATGGCCAAAATCAGCACCAATGACGGCCAACATTGTATCGGGTCGCACTTCCAGTATTGCCCAATATTACGCCGGTCTTTGCCAATGTGGGACCACCATTGGCTGAAACCATGGTTTAGCAATGGCCCAACAATGGCACCAATGATGGGGCCGACGTTGGCTGGAACGATGGCTGAACAGTGGCCCAACATTGGCGCCAATGACTGGGCCAACGTTGGATGGGGTAGCGCTTCCAATATTGTCCAATATTGAGGCCGGTGTTAGCCAATGTTAGGCCAATGTCGGACCAACATTGGTGTGTTGCCTGGGTAAGCTTCTCGTCACCGTTGAATTGCTGGCCACCGGGGATATGTAGAAACCTCGATGCTGTCGGCATACTGTCGGCGCACTGCGAACAAAAAAACAGTACAATGTCCCAGCTGTTCAACCGGAACGAAGACTTTATCGAGGATAACCCCCTTTCTCCGCAAAGTAATCGCTGCTCACGAGTTGGCGTGCATAGTGTAACGAATTAAATGTGTTCGTATAAATATATACCAACACTTGTTCGCAAAACATTTTTTACTCACCATAAAACACTTTATTTATTTATTTATTTATTTGAAATACTATCGGTCCTACACAGGACCATGATAGGAGTGGATTTGCACAACACAAAAAAAAACACAAAAAAATACGCGCGTTCAAAATGCACAGGTTAATTACACGTATTCAACACAACGTTGAAACGACAACTCTAGGTACTGCTGTTAGAAATCTCTGAAACAAGGGAACTAAACTCTTCTCGAGTTTCAGCGGTCACGACATGTGCCGGTAGCTTGTTCAATTCTCGCGCTGTTTGCAAAAAAAAAAAAGAATACCTAAGACAGTCCTTGGAAAACTTCCGCTCTTCCACATACCGAGTATGCTTGTTGCGGGTTATACGCGACATACTCTCATTAATATACTGTTGCTTATCCACAAGAACCAGGTTATTCATTATGTTATAAAAAAGGTTAAGCCGCTTCTGCTTCCTCCGCACTTGAAGGAGGGGTAGATTGGCCCTTTTATCAAGAGGTGACACAGAGTCCAGCCGTCTATAGCTAGAAAAACAAAACGTAACGCACGCCGTTGAACTTGCTCCAGATTTGATACGAGATATTTAACATGCAAGGCTTATGTACCGTCATATGTCTTGGATCCCGGACTGCTGAAGAGTGATGCGTTCGCGGAATGCTGCCGTCGGTTAGTTTAGTAGTCCCTCTGAACTACCGCTTTGCTTGACGTGCTAATAGGTTGATGGTGCGTGATTAACATAACAGCCGGATCGAAATGAATGTTGAGCAGAACTATAAGCCCTCATTAAGCGACGTCCCGGCCATTTGCTTGTAGGTACTGCTCCTCCCTCGGCGCCCCTGCTCTCCCAGTCACGTGACCTAGAATTCCCTCTTCTAGGGACAATAGTTAACTTTAACCCACGGCTCGCGTTCGAGAAAACGGGCCCTGGTCGGCTGCGGAACATCCGAGCACGTTAAGCTCTATTGTGCTTTGACGCTGAACGTACAGCACAGTGTCATCGTCATCTGCAACAGCACCGAGCACGTTCCCACGCGATGCTCTCTTCAGTGGGCAAGGCAGCACCCCCTTGTTTTTTTTTTGTGTGGGTTAGTAAATGGTATTCATCTCTTCGAAGTGATCATTTATGCCCTTGGGAGCTGCCTTGCCGCGAAGTGTTTTCTAATGCGGTTGCCGGGTGCTTTGATTCAGTCTGACTTTTAATACTGCAGCTTAGTGGAGACGTCGATACCAACCCTTCTCCTGAGATTAGTGAGCAATTAGATCAATTCTCATAGATCATCAAACGTCTTCGGATGACATCACGTTCATGGAAGAAACACTTAACAAGCACATACTAAACACAAATGTGAGGTTGGAATCGATTAAACAGAAAAGTGGCATCGCTTTCTTTGACGGCTAATAAAATACAGAAGTGTGAAGAGGTTACAAGGACTTTTGGAGAAAAAGTATAATTTCTGACCGTGAAGGGTGATCATTTAGAAATTCGCAGTTTGCGCAACAATATTATCGTTTACGGCCTAAACGATCCTGAAGGGAAAACATTTACGTCACTTAAGAAAGCTGTTCTGAAGAACGTACTTGATGATAAGTTGGACATTAAAGTGGCAAAAGCTGAACGAATCCACATACTGGGGAAAAAGTACTTAAGAAATTCCCCCCCGTATGTATTAAAATTTCAAATAATTATTAAAAGGGAGAATTGTTCAAACATGCAAAACGGCTCAAAGGAACGCGCATATTTACCTCGGAAGACTATTCCCGAAAGATACACACAATCGAGAAAAAAAAAAGAACGGTAGCCTACAGTAAAGAACACAAACCAACTAAATGGCAAGGTTTTACTTCGATATGACAACTAATTAACAACAATATGTATAGGTGGGATGAAGAACAAAATCCAAGGGTTGAAGTCGAGAAATCAATGGTTAACCAACGGAAGTGACTTCGGGAAAAACACACCTCACTTTAAGTTCATAAATCTTACAGCTCACAGATTAGCCAATAAAGTCGAAGACCTGGAACAAATCATACTAGCTAAATCCCCAGATATAAAGGTTCTTGCAGTGACATGGTTGAATCATGACATTATTCATTCTGAAATATGTTCTCCTAAGTACTATGTCTTCCGAAAAGATAAAAGCACACGAGGGGGGAGGTGTGTTGATCTTTTAAACGATAATTATCTTGCGATTTGTTAACAGTCGTGACTAACTTAGAGGCTTTGCCCTGCGAGGTGGATTTTGAAGGTGTATCATTCATAATTTATGTTATGTATACGTCTCCAAACTACTCATTTGATATACTTACAGGAGTATTTGGTAATTTAGAACACTTTGTGAAATTTCAAGGTAATTTCACACTGGCTGGAGACTTTAACTTACCATGTGTCAATTGGTCAGACTTTTCAGTGGGCAGTACCGAGCGCTACAACGTGGAACCACTTTAAGATTTAATATTCTCTCTTAAGTTAGAGCAGGTTGTGAAGGACATTCCCAAAAACCCCAGGGTGCTTCTCACTCTACACTTGATATTGTTTTCCTAAATAATACAATTTATGTCATAGGTTAACAGTATAGAGTTTCAGACGGATTCTTTTATAACAATATAATAACACTAACTCTTCCGGTAAGTAATATGCGCAACTCGGAACTCAAGGTAATTAAAGTACCATATTACCAGAGAGCGGATGATGTGAGTATTGTAGACTATCTGGAAGTGTCACTGGAGATGTTTATCTTATATGACAATGACTGTGAGCGAGACGTTGAGCGAAAGTGGCTTTACTTTCCAGAAATTGTCGAAAGTGGTGTCACGTGATATGTGCCTTTTCGTTAAGACAAGACTAATGTAAAACGTTCCAGAGATCGCGAGAAATATACATCATCTCAAGCGAAGACTTACCCGAGCGAAGAAGAATATTAAACATAGTGAATACGCGGAAACTATACATGACGTACAACATTTAAACCTTCAATTAAAAGCAATGACTCCTGTATTAAAACATTTGTTTTAAACGTTACGTTGCACTCGTTTATGTCAAGTGCGCCTTGGACGTTCTGGCGGTATACGTATCGATTAAGAAAAAAAAAGTTTGCACTCAAAACGATCTCTCCTTACGAATTTAACTATTTCTTAGAATCAGTGTTCACAAAATACAATAACCAGCAGCCCGAGTTCAAAGACATCCTCTCCCCTGGAATTCAGGACGTTGAAATCTTGAAAACGGGCTTTTTTAACTTGCTCAGTTATATAGATCCCAAGAAAAGTCCTGGTCCTGACCCTTTGCATAATGGTTCTTACGGCGGTATGCGAAGTGGACATCAAAACATTTATTCGTAATTTTTGCAGTTTGTCTCAAATATAGAGTTTTTCCATGCATTGAAAAATAGGAAAAACATTCCCCCTTCATAAATCTGGTGGCCTAAATAATCCAACTAATTACAGACCGGTGTCATTAACTAATACCTGTTGTAAACTGCTTGACCATTCAATATAAAAGCATGTGCTATATTAATACTAAAATACATCTAAACAAATAATATTATGATCGAGTGTCAACATGGCTTCAGAGAATCCCTCCCTACTTTCTCCCCGTTGACAGAAGTTGTGCACTTGTTAGCTACTACAATAAATAAACGGGGACAAACAGATAATATATTCTAGACTTTTCTAAGGTTTTTGATCGAGTTTCACACTCCAAACATCGACTCAAGCTCGCTTCAATGTTTTAAAAATGACCAACAAATAAACTGAATTGATGCCTACTCATCCGAGCGACTCAGTACGTCGAGATTAATCGTATATCCTTCACTCATCTTCCCGTAACTTCGGGGTTTGGTCCAGTTATTTCTTGTTATCTTAATGAATTATATATCTAAGGACATACAAGTGCCAATTAGGCTTTTGCAGATGACCATGACATTAATTGGAATGTACTATCCCGAAGATCAAATAAATCTCAGTAATGCGCACTAGTGCAGATTGTAAAATGGTCAAACCGATGCAAATGCAAAACTAAATAATGACAAAATAGTAGTAATGACCTACCTTGGAAAAAAAATTACCTGCTTTTTAATTACACTGTTAACGAAAAACCAATTTGTTAACTATTCAAATACCTAGGCATTGCGCTTAGTGAAAAATTTACTCGGAATCAACATGGTGATTAAATTGTCAACAAGGCTGGATGAACATAGTTTTACGCTTAGTGGTACCCTTAAGTTTGAAGATGCTGAAACACAGACTATAGCATATAAAATACTAATTAAACCAACCTTGTAGTACACGTACACTGTTCTGTTTCCCCACACCGCGAACGACGGGATAAGCAGACTTGAAGGCGCCCAAAAAAAGCTATTGGGCGCGTACTCAACGCATTTAGAAATCAGACTTCATGGGCGCACGTGCTTACAGACGCAAATATGAAGGCGTTGCAAACTAACACAAAAAATATAACTTAAAACTCTCCCTATTTCTTTAACCTCGGCAAGTTTAATATTTCCATTAGACAATGGATCACCTTTTCGCCGACCGGGTCGACAAGAATCAACCACAGCAGATGAATTCAGCAATACAGATTTGAACATAATGTTTTCAAATATATATTTTTCCCCAGGCAATTTAAGATTGGAATTCACAGTCAAATAAGTTGCCACACTTTCATCACTCACCATTTGTGATAACGCAGTTCATCAGATATATGATGGATTGCATTTGAGTGCGTATTCATCATGTATATATAATTATGAATACTTTCACTCCTGCTAAGGGTTTTAACTGAGACCCGCAGTATCAATAAAATAAAATAAATAAAAATGAAGGTTTCAGGGCTCTCATTTCCCGAGACCCCAAGCAACACACGGGACCATGGAAAGTGACAGAGCTCACCTTGAGAGAAGACTGCGTCTCAAATTCTACCTACTGCTACCCAAATGTATCCAGCAGGCACCTTTATGCGACGATGATTAAGGTTTCAGGCCTTCCTTAGCGTCTGTTTGAGTGAAGCCTCGGCATCCTGCTGACTCTTCACTGAAAGCCTAGCTTGGTTCGGGCCTCCCTGTCGTCGAATCTGGATCAGCCCATGTAGCCTTCGACGGCCTCTTTCGGGGCTGCTTGACTGGCTGACCTGCCCAGCTCTCTTTCGTGCACTTTGAGGTAGTAACAGGTGCCTGACGAAAGGCACACTACGTCATATACGAAGCGTGAGCCCGGGAACTGCTAACATTTTCCACACTGCTTAGGGGACTTGTAGCAGTTGTAACCACAAAGGACCCTGACCGTTGCATTTTGTTTTTCTTTCCGCTCTTCGCGTGGTACTTGGACTCGGCAATTAAACCTTTCAGTATTCGCAGTGTCGACAGTGTGATAGCTTACCAGCTAGTCCGTCTGACCTGTAATTCGTGTTGGGTGATACCTACGGTCCACTACATCTATTTATTTTTGGAAACTACATATTGTGCTGCTCACCCGCTATGAAGTATGCGTTCAATTACGTTACGAAACTGTAGTAGCAGTGCGCTGTGGACAAACATGGTCTTGATGGCATTAGGAGGGGTGTACACCTGGCGTGATTATGTGAGTCAGGCGGAACGGGGCAAAACCATGGGGAGGCCAGAAGTTCGGGTTGGTATTGTCAGAATAAAGGAGGGTATGAGCCAACAATATTAATAAAATTAAGACTCCCAATTCGTTTTTTTTACTTTAATCTAACGTCCAATGTATCGTCAATTATTTAGGAAAATATAATAATGCCTTTTGAAACAAATTATAAAAAAATGCGTGTCGTTATTGTTTGAATGCAATATCTCCCGATGTCTTACTAACATTGAAATAAAGTAATTCATGAATTGATTGATGGATCTATCGTCTGAAACGGGGAATTTAGGACAACAAGATGATTGACTTGTCTACCGCTTTTAACGTGGAATTTGAAACCTAATCGAAGACTAGCGTTGAACCTCGAGCAGTTACTAATTTTCAGCCACGCATTTCTATTACCATTAACAATGACCCTTTAAAAATTGGAGTTACCTTAGTAATACGACAATGTATGGCCGGATGCTTTCAGAAGTAACGCTTCCTGTCAAAGTAACTGGCAGTTTGAAGAGAGCATGCAAACGTTTTTGGACTTCGGTCAAATAATTGTGGGAGTTGCTCCCTGTCACGTATAGTGTAAAGAACTGAAAACCAAGTATGATTCCATGAATTACTTCTTTGTTTAAACTCGTACGCCGCCTTCTGAGTTACGTGCATGGTGACGTGAAGCTGAATGCTGTGGGGACTCAGAGTTTCCCGTTTGGGTTCTCTCTTCAAAGCCTCCAGCACGCGCTGTCTCTGATTATCAATCGCGCCTCGCCGAACTGCGGCGCTGTTAGCTGAGCGCGGGAGCGGCAGATATAGCTGGCCATTCACAACACAGTTAGGAATCACGTGACCGGAGGAGAAACACAGTGAGAAGCTTGCGCATAGGACGTCGTTTTCTTCGTTTCAAGTAGTTGACATGCAGAAGAAATAAGCCGTTGTTAGACTGGTGGCAGTCGATGTGGTTATTTGTGTTTTGCCCTTCCCTTTGTTCCCGTTTCCTGCTTCAGTGATGTCTTCAGCGTTACATTGGCTTAGCCTGTGTGTCCGTGTTTTGTGAACAGTCGTTGTACGGTCGATTCCCTTTTCTATCTTCCCCTTTTGTTAATGAACGTGTATGAATTCGCATTTTCTGCTGAATAACTGAAATCCATTTGAGACAACGAGCTTTCAAAAAAATCATAAGCAGATGCAAACAAGTATTGGTCATCGGTGTTTAATACGAATGTGTTTTGTTTTGTTTTTATTTAACAAAGGAAAAGATAAAAACGAAGAATAAGCCATATAGGTGGTTATAGTAGGCCACTGAATCCCATTGTGTAGGGTCACTTGTTGCGAGCAACCTTGGCATCGCAGCGGCATAAAAGGTTCGTGGTTGTCAAGTCGTAGTCGAAATATGTGAAACTATATACCTGGCGAATTGTTGCGCAGTACAGCTAGTGGCAGTGATATCGGCCAGAGACTGGAAACGCCAGCGCAAAGAGCGGCCCCACAATGAAGAGCAGGCTGCCTGCACACACTAATTCAAAACCCTCACCATGGTAGCAGAGTTTGTAAAATCAGTGGGAACGGCATGGAAAAAAATGTCCAGTGAGTCTACTTTCCCACAAAGCGCTTGGGAGAGCCAATCACTGCAACCTTCGAAGGTAGCTCGGTTCCCTGCCTCCGTATGACGTCTCACGTCAACACGTGACGTCAGCACGTGGAACCTATATGCTCAGTGTTCTTGCAAAGACTGTCTTTTCCGCGCTTGCAGTGATCGACTCTCTCAAGAGGTTTGCAGGAAAGTAAAGACTCCAGGTTACGTAGATTGTGATCTCCCAACCAGATAGTGCCTATTGCCCCCTCTTTTCCAGGAACAGCGCTGGTACAGCTCTGACCTGAAGGTAACTTAGCACTAAATGCATGATGTACTGATGCACTGCATCAGTAATAGAGGGCGAAGTCAGCGCTGCACGAGAAACGTCGGAGCTATTTCCATTATTTATCGAGCGGTTGGAAATTTTTGTAATACAGGCACTCTGCGCTCCTTCGACGCGGCGTACGCAATCTGTCGGGAGCACTACCCCCTAGTGCGTGCATCGTCTACGAAATGACGGTGCAGATACCCGACAACAGGAGTCTTCTCTTTTTTGTTTTTCGTTTCTGTTTTTTGAACGAGGTAAGCTTTGTTTCTTGATTCTTTTTTTCTGTAAATCTCCACCGCCTGCTTGCACCTCTGTCGTAAATACCAGCGCGATACGTTTAGAAACACATTTTTGCGGGCCGTCTTAATTGCCTAAAAGCTTTAGTTTACATGCTGTAGAAGCCATGGTGCCGTGCATCCTCACAACAAACACGTTGCAAACTCCCCTTGAAGGGGTCATGAAACGATATCGGTTGGAATATTCGTGCCTTCGCAGGGGCGTACTGGTTCTATACTCAGTTTCACCTTATGTTGTACCGCAGCGAAAGCAAGAAGCGCGAGCTCATAGCGTTGGCAGATGCCCTTGGTGCACGAGAGCTTGTGTCGCCGAGATGTGCCCTAGAGCAAGGAGCTCGCGCTTGTAGCCTTTCCTGCGGTACAACACAAGGTGAAACAGAGTATAGTCTGGCACAAGTATACTCGCACAGACCGCCACTAATTCAGAAGCTTCTTTGTTGCGGTGAAATTGCGAGAATAAACGTGGACTATTTCTTTCAGTCTGGCATTCGCAAAGCTCGATGTCGTAATTGTGGTATCGAAACAACCCATCGGACGACAGCCCTGGTAACTGGTAAACAAACTTATATGTATAATAAATTCCTTGGTCCACTAAACGCATATGATTAAATAAGATGACGTAAGAACCCTATTAAGACAATTAAGAACAATACAATATCATATAAGAAGGTATAGAAACTGATAAGAAGTTTCTATAACTTCTTATGTAACCTTGTATTGCTCTTCTATGACTTATAAGGTTCTTGTATGCTCCTATATGATGTTATTTATTCATATGCGTTTGTTGAACCAAGACATTTCTTATACATATAATTGGACACGAGAACTGCCTGAGAACTCGAGTTCGGCTCGTAACCGTCAATGTCTCGGCGGACATTCGTGTAGTGGCTCGTGTCAAACCACTGTGGCGATGAGCATAGCCGAACTCTAACAATGCCTGGATCTCAGCACGTGTTTTCTGCTTTGCTAACCCCAGCTCGTGGGTACGATCCACGTCGGCGGCATAGGAGAGCCGTCAGTGCCCCGTGGCCGCTTGTTCTCGCTCCAAGTTGAGAGGAATAACGAAACTCATATTTATCGAATTGTTGTAATGACAGCCATTGCCTAGGAGAAAACAAAAAAGAACTGAGACAATTTGTTTTCTGTTATTAAGGTTATGGAGAGATTCTAAGTGGTATTTAACAAAAGTAGGAAACATCTTTTCATGACCACTTTATCTGACATTTTGAAGTGTCGGTTCCTTCATTGTTCGTCATACCTCCTCTCTAAAGCCGCTGTCCGCCTTTCTCAAGATTGGTACGGTACTCAATACAAGTAATCTCATTACTCGCAATCGATTACATTTTGGAGCAAGTTTGTATTAGTATGCACTCGCAGGAAAAATTGTATTACGTTTAGAAGCAGTAAAGTACTTTTTAACGTTTCTACTTTGCCCTCCTCGTTTTAATTGCGCCCTTTACTTCTACATGTTTATAACCATTGAATCCTCGAGTCACGCATCCAACCGGAGTATAAGGCTCACTAAAATTGGTAAATTAACGATATAAGCAGTTCACAATGAGTGATTTTCTAATTCCATAATGAACAGTGCAAAAAACAAGTTTTGAAAAAGAAAAAAAAGAAAACAGGCAGACAATATTTATCGTTTTGAAAATCTGGAGTAATCAGAAAAGTAACGGTTTCTTCTTTGAGTAACGACCAATTACTTTGCGCGTCAAGCAACGAAGTACCTTAGTTGAATACTTTTCAATCAAGAGTAATCGTAATTGTAATCGATTAATTTTTTTTCAAGTAACATGTATACTTTGAGACTGCTCCGCTTATATACAACATACAAAAGACACGGAGTTTCTCCGCGGACACGGTGACAGAAATATCTGCGGACACGCCTCAGGGACCTTCGCAGCGTTTTTGCCTAATACATACATGTGCATCCAACATTCTTGCAGACGTTTTTGGCGTGATTAATTTGAGAGGCTTTTCAAGAAAGGAAGAAATACAACAGAGGCAATGTCTGTAGAATGACTTTTGGATGTTGGACGTGCAGCCTGATCGCGGCTTAAAGGGACGCTGCTTGCAATAATTTTTCAACTTCTTCCACCTTAGCTTTCCTCGTCAACGCAAAAAAAAAGCGAAGTGAGAAGTCACGCGATCGTGAAAAGTGGTTGGGCACCTGTGCGATATGACTTCGGGCTTCCACCGTTCTTCTTTAAGCGCTCCGTGTAACTTGTCATTTGGGTGCGATGATCAGTGCCGTCACGGCCCAGGCAGCACACCGTATTGGGCCAACATTGGAATTGATGTGGCAAATAATGGACCAACAGTGGCCCAACGAGCCATATGTTTCCCAATATTGGAATCACATTGGACAATAATAGACTATCAAAGCCAGTGGTTTTCCAATATTGGTGATACGTTGGCACAGGCTGGTCAACATTGGACTGTCAAAGCCAATAGCTTTCCAATATTGGATACACGCCGGCATAAGCTGTCCAATATTGGACTGTGGGAGCCACTGGCTTTCTGATATTGGCTATACGCCGGCATAAGCTGTCCAATATTGGACTGTAAAGGCCAATAGCTTTCCAATATTGGATATACGCCGGCATAGCCTGTACAATATTGGACTGGCAGAGCCAATGGCTTTCCGATATTGAATATATGCTGGCTTAAGCTGGTTAATATTAAACTGTCAAAGCCAAGAGTTTTCCGATATTGGTGATGTCATGGTATAGGCTGGTCAATATTGCACCGCCATAGCCAATGGCTTATCGATATTTGTGTCGCCTAAGGTATAAACCCGCGACCCTTTTTTTTTGCATTGCAGAGGTAGGAAAGTAAAAAAAGAGTCATTTACGCGCTCGCTCGGGGTGAGAATTTTATTTACCCAACTTTATGGGGCGTACGTCGCCGGTGCTTTACAATCGCGATCACAAATACGTCCTTAGCTGCCATAGGACTATGGCAGTTTTTTTGCCTGCTGCTCTCCCTTCGCATCGCCTTATTTCGGCGTTGAAAACTTAATTCCGTTTTTTAGATTTAATTATTTTTGCCGTTTCCAGTGTATTTTGTATGTATATGCATTCCATAGCGTTAACGTCTCGTACTTTGCCCGTGCCCCTGCCATGTTTGTATTTCTTTCTGCGTGCTTTATTTTTTTTATATTTAATGTTTATGTCCATATTTGTCATTGTCGACGCATGTGTCAACAAACATAAAGCCGCCGCTTACGCCGCCAACCGAAGCGACTTCTACTCTCACTTTTACGAGAGTCTATCGCGCTAGAAAGTTGTCTATTGGACTCGAATGAAGTCTTGGGAGGGCTGCTTTGACTGCCAGTGCACATGTCATCAGTGTAGGCAGAGCAACGACGTAGCAATCGCGACCTGAGAGCATACTGCGCCTCCATCTGGCCGGCCGCGCTAGCTCTGCGGAAATGTGAGCGTGGTACTCTCGAGCACCGTTACCTTGCTGAAGTTGGAAGACGCTACTATGTCGTCGCGAATCCTTTGCCCTTCCAACGGTCGCGAAGCCGTTGCGTCCGGCGTATCCTACACAGTATCTTTCCGAAATTGTTCGCGCAGCATCGCAACCTTCTGTCAGCGAGCGTCGGCGTTTCATCGTGCGTTGAAAGTCGGAGGATGTGCTGTCCGTGGTGTATTTTTTGTGTAACTCTTTCGTAAAAAAAATTTGAAGTTTAAAAACGCGAACCTAACAGTGTACAAATAATTTTAAATTTATTGATAAATATATATATATTTATTTATTTATTTATTTGTGGACATCGTGCGCAAAATGTAGTCGCGCTTATTTCTTCATTCTAAATTTTAATGTGAGTTATACGACGTAAAACAGTGTCATCAAACTTGCCCCGTTTAGAATCACTTTTGGGCTGGACAGCCTTTTTAGAAATTCAAAAGCTGGCCTTCAAAGAGCTGTCCTGTTCAATCAGTATAGGCAGCAGGGTAGACGCTATGCGTGTTTTAGGCCAATTGTGACTCCGGTTAGGGTCACGTGACTGCAGTCTCGAAGCTGGTAATAAGGCAGAGCACGGAACCTGAATAAAAGCCCAAGGCCACGCATAACATCCACTGCACTATCAACCTTTGGTAAAAGTGACAAATCCTCTGGTTGGGTTCATTGTTGAGATGGGCCTGAAGATTAGCCTTTGTAAGCGCACCCCCCGTTCTGGGCTGCTTCCTTTCTACTCCTTCTCTTCTTTTCTCCCTCTCCCTAAGCTGAAGGCGCGGTAGAAGCGTTATCACGTGGTATGACGGATGACGCATTAGCCGTTGACAAACCCGGAATGCCTGCGAAGACCGGACCTAGTTTCGCGTGTGATGCGGCCTGCGGGCCTGCTGTAGATTTCGCTTCTGTGGTAAATGTGGTAAATCTAGTTCGAGAGTTCCGATCACCAGCAGCGCATTTCGTCTTAGTGCCAAGTGCGATCTTCAACATGTGGATTGCCAAGACCATGGATATTCTTTCGGCAGCGCCTACACACCGGTGATCTTCCTTTGTTGTGGGCATACATGTGACCACTAGCTTCGACGGACCGAAGACACGACGGACCGCCTTCTCTTCCATGTGAGTGACAAGGAGAGGTCCTCATGACCGTTGGGGATAGGTATTTTTGCTACGCAATGTACGTTTTGTCCCCATCCGATGAGTTTGAACAGTGTCGAACTCTGTGCCAGGAATCTGCGACGAGTTCAACGTGTAATCCAGAGCGATCGGCCCGCAAGGCCCTGTACAGGGCTATTTGCAAGTGCTTTTTATTCTAATAGACCGTGAGAGACGTTCTGAATGGTTATGTTTGTGTTCGAAGTCATTTTTATTTACTTTTTTTGTGTGTTAAAATATGGCTGTTTTCTTGGCGGTAGATGTGTGCTGTAGTAAAAAGTCCTCCCGGTATTTCCAAGCCGAATACCACAGAGCGTTGTGTAGTCATTATTTGCCAAGGTTCGGCTTGTTGGGTGCGAGTGGAGTGTCGGTTATGTCACCGCGCAGTGCGAGTGTAACTGTCTTTACACGACAAGCTATTTTATGTGCGCGATTTATTTTAAACTCATGATTGATTCAAGCATCAAGTTCTGTTCAACTGTCATGTTGTTACATATACCGGGGTATTTATTGAACTGTTAATTTAGTAGTCCGTTTGACACTGGTGAGCTGAAGAGGGAGGCCAGCGGTTGCATTTATAAATTGTGAATATTATGGAGGCAATATGGGTACATTAATAACTACATATTTCCGTGCCGCAAATACCGTAAATCTTAAGAACGTTTTTTTGTTTTTTTCAAATCAACGTAGAATTATTGGTGTTAACCTAAATGGCGAGATTGTAATTCTTCAGACTTCTTAAAGCTAGATTGAAGGTTGGAGGGGACGCCCATGATGTGCAAGAGTAGAGTTAATAGCAATTTATGAAATAACCTTCGTACTATTTCATTGATTTTAAACCACTATAATATTTTATCTATAATCGTTTTCACCTCACAACCGTAGTATTCATTGATTTTTTAAACCACTATAAATATTTTAATCTATACTCGTTTTCACCTCACGAACCGTAGTAAGAAAAGTCCGGCTTCTCGCGGAACATTACTAATTTTCCACTTTATGTCAAGAATTAAGGTATGTGTAAGTGCATTTTAGATTAGATATATTTTATCTTATCAAGACGTACACGTTTCAAACGCCAAAAGTATCGCTTCTTCCTTTGACAAGCAAATCTTGTAAGAACTACTTCGCGCGGCGTATGAACAATGCGCAAAACTTCCTTTTTTCTTGAGGTGAAAACGAGTATAGATCGATCGAGCTCTCAGTAAGGACAAGTCGGACGCACAAAACAATGGTAAACGTCTGGGCCTTCCTTCTAGATACAGCGTCTCAGCTGAACCGGGGGTCAAGAAAGCACTGTCAAAGCCAGCGTACGAGCTGAACGGGACTCAAACCTCGACTCAAGACGCTCGCGCGTCCCAGCCTTTACAGTGCTTTCCTTCACCCAATCTAAGCTGAGACACTGATTCCAGCAAGCCGGCCCCGGTCTCTTACCTGCGCATCTATTTATATTAAGTTGTTTTACATACAAAATAATGAAAAATAATTCACTTGAATAGACAGTTTATGATATGGAAAAGTAAACATAAAAAGTCGGTAGGCCTTTCCGAGATTTTATACTTGCAGAGCAACTGAGCCGATTAATCGAATAGTTAATTAAAGGACGGCGAATAATAATGAAGCTATGTTCTAGTTTGATAGCCATTATTGACAAGCGTAAGAGAGAACTGAGAGCCTCTGAAACCCTTCACCTGAATCCAAACCCCCGCATTTGTCTCTTTCAGAATCCTGTGGCCAGGCCCCTGCGTGGAATCCCTTTGCCCAGCTCTTCGCCCAGCCCTCTGCCCTGTCCACTACCGAGCCTGCCGCCGAGTCTGCCTAGGCCCCCCTGGTTGCACAATTTTTTTTAAATATTTTTATTCGATTTAAATAAATTATGAACTGTCAAACGTTATGAACAATTCATTTGCATGCTTTAATGATTTCTAAAGTGTCAAAATATGGTAAAATTGCTGCATTTATTAGATTTTAGTATCAGAAAGAAAACAGTGCTTGAGGAAAAAGGGCAAGGGACTTGCTTGGTTCTCTGCACTGTTTTTGTGACACTGGTTAGAACACGGACTGAAAAATGGCATCCAATAATGTCATAGACAATGGATGCAAAAAATAGCCAGTCTATTTGACTAGATGCCAATATTGGAATAGCCAATATTTAGGCCAATGTTGGAAGAGCCAGCGTGTAAGGCGCCGGATGCCAATGTTGGTTCAGCCAACTGTGAAACCTCTATGCCAATATTGGATAACAGAAGCGCAAACCACGTTGGTCCAACGTGCGCTAGAACGTTGGCAAACCAGTGGTCCAACATTGGCACCAATGTTGGACCACCATTGGATCGGGTGGCGTTTTCGAAAATGCCAACGTCAGACCAATATTGGAACCAGTTTTTGTCAACATTGGGCCAACGGGGTCCAACAATGGTGTGCTGCCTGGGGCCACTCATTGGCCAATAACGCGAATCCAAATATTCGTCAACGAATTCATCGTTGACGACCGCATACGTCCGAGAGACGCGGTGCTGGTGCCCAATGCGTGAGCTGGGGTGGGCTGATGACTTTGGGTACCGCGGATGTATCACGGTGAAGAGGGCTGAGAGATTTCGAAGGAAAGGAAGTACGAAATAGTGCTCTATATTCTCCAATCTCCTACCGAAAGGAAAGTTTTTTTCTACTTTCTACCTTTTTTTTGGCCCACTAAACAAGATGCGAATAGCACGTTCCCAATCTAAAAGTGTTTATCCCAGCCCAAAATTAATTTTACGGCCCCCTTTTAATGGGAAGCAGAAGAGGTTCCTTAATAAAAAGGAGGGGCTAATTCTAAAATGTTTTTATTCCGTGAGTCTGAATGCCACGTACGTTTTGCCCGAAGATGTAACTAGGCGCGGGAAAAAACGAAAAACCTCCAACCAGTCGTTACGCCATAAAACGATCTTTCGGCCGCCAAGCGCGTGTCGCTCATGTGGGCAGTGCGCACAATTGCAAGCTTGACAGGTCTATTCTCCGCACTGACACCAGTTGTGACGCCTTTTTCTGCCATTTTTAGAAATAGCAAGAGTGCGCTTGCATAGCTTTGACAGACGCTGAAGATGTGCGAGAGCAATGATTCCAAAACCTTCTTTTTATGACTTTACGCTCCGGGAAGGAGTTGCCTTCGTGCTCAAAAAATAAAAAAAAGATAATCTCGATATTTTCGATGCAAGGACAAATGAGGACGATTTTAGTGTTTTTACTCAACTACAGTACCCCCCTTCAGGTTCCCTTTAGGTGGACATCTGTGTTAGGCACTCGAAGCTCGACCAGCATTTCCAAGAGAAGATAAAGGACACTACCAAGGAAAGTACACGAGGCTATATGTACGATTAAAATAACGGGCCTTCGTAAGACAACATGGTGAGTTGTGCCACCCCCTCCCCCCGCTTCCAAAACAACAACAACAACAGAGTTTTTGTAAGCATCTCAATGTGCCTTTGTTTTGTAGTCTCGCGGTTTCATTCTGCCGCCAAGACAAGTCTTTTCCCTGACGGCCAAACACGGAATAGGATACGTCGCACATCATCCCGTCCTAAAAGGTGCGAGGAAAGAAATTAACGAATAACAAGGAAAAGAGGAGGCGCCGGGAAATGAATGACCTCGCAACAACCGGGTGTAATACTGCACGATAATTGCATTGTCGCAATGTCGAGCGGGCCCCCGACAACCGACACGCGGGAGGCACGGGCCGACGCTGTCCCACCACAACAAAGCGTGACAGAGCGGAAGAGAAGCAACTGACGTCCGCCAATGAAGAAAAAGGAAGGCGACCTAGAGACGGAAGAGAAAAAGCTGATGCAGAGAAAGCAAGAAATAAAAGGAAAGAAGAGAAAGGAAGCAGAATGGAAGGTCAAGAAAGGAGGACCAGTGCCAGCATTGCGCTCGGCCGACATTAGACCCCGACCGCGGATATTACGGTTATACCTCGGTCTGATTTATAGCGCCGTATATAACTCGGCGTGCGGTGCGTGCGTGCGTTCGTAAGGACGCTAGCACAATGAGACGAAAGCAAGAGCCGTAGCGCTCCTCCCCCCCCCCCCCCCTTTTCCGCTCCTAGCAAAATTAGCAAACTAAGGCTGCAGAAACAAAAGAAGAAATTGGAAAAATGGGTGAGACACAAGGAAAAGCAAAAAGGAAGGGCTATTGGCCGGGCCGGTATACAAGGAGAAAGAGGTTATTACTTTTAATATTCCCTCCACTAAGAGCCTATATAGCTGTGTGCCGACTCAGACCAACTCGCTGGGGGGAGGGGCGGAGGGGGGGGGGGGGGGGGGGTCTAAGATCAGAGAGGAAAAGCCGAAGCGATTGATTTCGCTGTCGTGCTTTGCCGTAGTTGCCGCACAGCAAGACTCTGTTGGCTGGACACAATGGCGGTTCTGGTTCCTAAGCTGGGACTCTTTGTAGACGTCTTTACCGGCGGATCAGGTTTAGTTTATGACTCTACTTTCCTTATTTTTTTCGGTTACTGCTTCGTATTGCATTGCGTGGGACAGGAAAAGCGGAAATGCGTTCTTTTCTTTCTTTTCTCGCAGTCACCCAGTATATTATGGCAGGCGGTTGAGCAGTAGATACGTCGGCTGCCAGATTCCCGTTGTTCTGTCTTCCGGAAGTAATGTCACGACCTCTTTGAGTAACTTGCAGCAGGTTAATAAATAAATAAATAAATATATATACATATATATATTGTCTTCATTATTCTTATAACCTCGTAAAGCATAGACTATGCCGTGCGTGCCTTAAATGTGCCTATGGTTTGTTAAGCTCGGTTAGGCGGAGCTGTGTGTGGTTTCGGGTGCGTTGTACGATCGCGCGGGGCTTCGCCTGACGTGAAAGGTGTCTCACGCTACGGACGGTGACGTCAGTTATGCCACGTGATGCCTTGTTGCAAGGAGAGGGGGATTATCGTTCTCGTAACGCTAGCCATTGGCTGCCTTGAGAAGTGATGAAGTGACACGCCCGCTGGTCTATTCTTCAATAATAATAATGACGATGATGATGATGATGACAAGAACGACGGCGATTATATTGGTGATGATTAGCACGACGACGGCTATGATTATGATGCTGACGGTGTCGATGATAATAATATTAATAATATTAATAATAATAATAGTCACTTATTAAGGTTCTATTATTGTGTCCAGGAACAACCAATCGGTCTTAGTGCTGGCACACCTTAAAAAACACACACACACACACACACGTACACACCAGTGCAGAAGGGGAACGTAGTCCACCGGTCTGAGTTTAAATATATTAACAAGTACGAAAGACACTCAAATCAACAAGGGAAATCAAAAGCGCAAAACAGAGACATCACCAGGTGTGAGAGCAGAAAGCAAATACTTGGATATCGTACTGACAAACATCAACCCTTCAACTGATCAGCCCTTTTCTTGCAAAAGGAAGTTTCGAACAGGTTTCGGAACTTGCTCCCACATGAGTTAAAGATATCAAGTGTATCAGAGTAACGGTTATAGCACTCAGCCAATCTTTGGATAGTGTTTAAGTGACTAAAATGTCGAGCGATACAAAAATAAGAATAAAGCCGTGTAGGCACACGTTGAACTCTAAGGTTCACTTCGGACAGAAGGCTAAGATAGTTAATCAAGCCGTGAAGGGTAAAAACAACAGATCTGCCTTCACCCGACCATGCTGCCGGCTTAACAAGTTGACGAGTTGCGAGTTATCCCCAACGTTTAAACAAGGAGCACCTCCCTCAAAGGTTGCGATATATAAGGATGTAAATAATTTTTCTTTTTGGATTCGCTCGACAGATAAATTGTTAGCTTTGGAAATGCCCTTCCAAACAACCGAGGCGTACTCCAGCTGGGATTCAACTAAGGAACAATACATCGGAAAAGCGGACGGGATTTGTATTCCTTCGTTTTGCGAGACACGGAACCTAACGTGCGGAAGGCCGTTATAGCCACTCTCGTAACGTGAGTGTCAAATCTCAGGGTTGAATCAAAAACAACACCAAGGTCCTTCGGTTCACTTATTATGACAGCAGTTCGCCATGAAAACTATATGGAAAAAAATGTATTGTGGGTCTTGCGAGAATATGTCATTACTTTTGTTTTAGAATGATCCAAACTGAGGTCATTGTCTAAACACCAATGACCGAAGAAATATGCGTCATTCTGAAGCGTGATGCAATCCTCTAAGGCCATTATTTTTTTTAAAGTTTTATATCATCAGCGTACTGCAGAAATGAAGAGTTTGATATAACCTGAGAGACGTCATTTACAAAATATTGAAAAGGAGGGGGCCCGAGACAGCTCCCTGAGGCACCCCAGAGCTTGGCTTGAATAAGGACGAGGTAGTATTGTTGACCCAAACAAACGCTTGCCTATTGGACAAATAGTTTTTTGAACAAATTGTATACCGAACCACACTCCGTAGGATTAACGCTTGCATAAGAGGATACTTTGGTTGACAACGTCGAAGACCTTACTCAGGTCGAAATAAAAAACGTCAAGCTGACCTCTATTACAAACTATTTCAGGAGCATCACACGTAAGAGAAACGATATTGGTAGATGTCGATCTGCCGAACATGAAGCCATGCGGATTGGGAGTGGTTATACAACGAAACTCGCAGAGGAATTGATGGATGACCATTTCAAAGCGTTTGGAAAAATAAACGAGAATATATATGGGTCTGTAATTAAGAACGTTACGACTATTTCCAGATTTCGGAACCGAGACAGACACTGCCACTTTGCAGTCGTCAGGGAATACTCCTGAAGCCAAGAAGTTATTAAAAATTGTGCACAGTATAGACGTAAACTCTTCATGATAACCCCTAACAATTGCAGCAGGTATCCCGTCATGACCTGCAGGCAATGTGAGTCTCATTTTCTTAATACATAACCTAACACATTCCTCATCAACAACAACAAATCTAAGGGTTACCAAACCCATCCCATTGATGCAATATAGTTGAGTAGCAGTTATAATTTTTATTGTAGACTGACGCGAAGTGATCCGCAAACAATTCAGACATGACCTTCGCACTGTCGCTATTATGATTCAAGACGATTTCGGACTCAATAGTCTTCCCCAAGCGGGATTTAGCGTACCTCCAGAATTTCTTGGGACTTTTAACGAGATCTGTTTTCTTCCGGACGGTTTGTGCCAGAACGACCTTCTCCCAAGCAATAAAACTGCATCGACATATGCATCATCGTCTTCTCCTGATATCTACAGTTGGCATCTGCTCGGCTCCTTCAGTTAGCACAGAGACAGCAATGCCATGAGTCTCGCTTACACCATCCGCTTGCTTGTGCAGGTAAGTACTTTCCACTCCTTTGTACGCAAGAAATCTAACAATTTATGTTTGACGTCTTTCCGTGCCGGGCTTCGCTGTTTTTGTTTGAGCAGTGTGTTGAGCGGTC
>JABSTQ010004322.1:0-58736 GCA_013358835.2 Ixodes persulcatus
GTCTCCTTGTATCCAAAACGCGCAACATATGCACCCCTGTACGTTTAGACCAAATCTACTGCCCATAGGAGTAAAACACTTGACACGGGATTTGCGGCCACACACACGGTGAGTGATATAAACGACAAACAAAGATTGTTGACTCACCTACAATAGCACCAAGCCAACTCATGTGAGTTTAACACTTGGCCGCAAAGCCCGCGTCTGTGGTGGGCGACAGTCCTTTTAACACCGCAGAGGCTCCCTCGCCGAGAGGTGCCTTCGTAGGTCATCCAAGCCGACCAATCAAAGCCAGGCAGAATCGGCACTTGAGGATGGTGCTAGTGGCCACGGCACAGGCGATCAAGGACGAAGTGATGCAGCACGGCACGAGGCGATCGAGGACGATGTGATGCAGCACTACAAGAGAGCAACAAGCCACACTCAGTGAGGTGACACTTGGCCGCAATCCCGCGTCTGTGGTGGGCGACAGTCCTTTTAAACACCGCAGAGGACGTCTCGCCGTAAGGTGGCAGCTTCGTAGGTCATCCGAGCCGACCATTCAAAGCCAAGCAGAAGCGGCGCTTGAGGGATGGTGATAGTGGCCACGGCACAAGGCGATCAAGGACGAAGTGATGCAGCACGACACGAGGCGATCGAGGACGATGTGATGACCACGGCACGAGGCTATCGAGGACGATGTGATGCAGCACTACAAGGGTGGGTGAACGGTGGTTCTCGACAAGGCTGACTATGATCCAGAAAATGTACAAGTTTCTTATTAATCCCAGACACTTTGGCAAATTAGCCAGCGACCCACCTGGAAAAACCGAAAATTTCGTTAGTTCGATCCCCTCCGAGAACTTCGAAAGAAGGGTAGGATGAGTGATTCTCTGTACAGCCGCCTTTTTTCCTCCGACGGATGCACACCTAAAATGTACTGCCTACCAAAAGTGCACAAACCAGAATGTCCACTGCGACCGATTGTATCCTTATTGGCAGCCCACGTACGACCTGTCAAAATATTTGTAGAATTACTGGCGCCAGTAACGAGCTAAAATGGGTGGTGTAGTGCAGAACTGGCAAGAGTTTTTTCAGTTGTTTTGCGCCCAAACCCTCCTTCCGCATGAAGGTATGTTTTCTTTAGATGTAGTTTCTCTTTTCACTAATGTCCCTAACGATGTTGCCATTGATTTCTCACGTGAGCGTTTACTTGACGATGAAAGCCGCACGTCACTTCACGTTGATGATATTATTTTTCCTTTTACGTTTTAGCTTGAACCAATGTTTCTTCGCCTTCCGTGGAGAGATGTATTGTCAGGTGAACGAGTATTGGATGGGAAGCCCGGTATCTGTCAGTGTTGCCAATCTTGTTATGGAGTATATTGAGGAGAAAGCGCTGAAAAAAGTTGCGTTCCCTGT
The DNA here is from genome assembly GCA_013358835.2 of Ixodes persulcatus. Classification (NCBI taxonomy): domain Eukaryota; kingdom Metazoa; phylum Arthropoda; class Arachnida; order Ixodida; family Ixodidae; genus Ixodes; species Ixodes persulcatus. Next base: position 1,402 of record JABSTQ010004322.1, read on the forward strand.
CAAATTGTACCGCCGGTATGGGGATGGCACTTTCGTCATTATACATAGAGGTCATGGTAACGATTTTCACCGAGAGTCAAACAGCGTTGACCCCGCGATACAGTTTACGTGCGAGGCAGAACAGCATGAAAAGTTGCCCTCTCTAGATGTATGTGAAATGAGGACAGGCGAACCAAACCACAGGATGGAAACGAGTGTGTACCGCAAACCATGTGAAACAGATATTTTTTCTTCATCTTTGTCCCCTCATTCATGCAACACAAGAAATCTGTAGTGCGATCGTTTGTACGCAGATCAAATACTGTGCCATCTAACGGGCTCCGTGGCGCAAATGAGATGGCTCATTTACAGGAAGCTTTGAAGAATCGTCACTACCCAAAGCGGTTTGTTGACAAGGTTAACAACCAAATGAAACGAAGTGCGCAGCCAGAGAAAGAGATAAGAATGTGGCGTGCATACCCTATGTCAAAGGAGTCTCCAAACCTCCGAGCCGCGCTTTGGTTCCCCATTGGCATTCGTGCTGTTTACAAGTCTTGCAAAACTATTGGAAATTCCGTTTCCAAACTAAAGGACCCAACCCCGGCGAACGTCCAGAGAGGTACGTTATCTACGAGATCCCCTGCAGTGACTGCCCGGCGTTCTACATTGGTGAAGCCGTACGGAGGAGAGAGACCAGACTCAAAGAATACAAGTTTTGACTTTGCGGCCGCAAAGTTGACTTTGCGGCCACCACGACCTTGGCGAGAGAGGATTGATGGGGACCCCGAAGACTCCTAGAATCGTGGTTCGTCCGCAGGAACCCATCCCTGTGCAACAGAAACCGCGGCCCTCTCCACAAAGCTTACACGAACATTTCTGATAAACGGCGTTGACTTGAGGTTGAACCTTGCATTGCTTTGTAACTACTTTTAGAATTTGTTTTCATCCTATCACTTAGTCTACAAAAATAATTTTCCTTAGCACTTTTTATATTCAACTTCTATTCCCGAGTTACCTCAGCAAGTTTCTCTAAGTGATTGTTACTTTTGGTTTTTTAAATCTATCAAATGCTCGCCTACGTTTTTTAATTATTCCAAGGACACGTGAAGGCAGCCATGGTTTTTTCCGTTCTTTAAGCATTGCCGAATCATTGCTTGGGATATACTTATTCGTAAGTTCAAGTAACTTCTTTTTAAAAACCGACCATAATGCGTGGATATCATAATCCTCAGACAGATATCCAAAAACAGGTAAGTGGTCAAGAAGTTCACTGGAAATACTACAGTAATCACCTTTCTCAAAGAAGAAGACTCTTCTTGATGCACACGACTCGATCGATTAGTTTTAGTGTTTATGCCTGCAACGACCGCGAGATGATCACTAATACCCGGAATGACGTCTACCGAACTAAAGAGATTTGGTGAGCTACAAAAAAAGAGGTCTAGAATACTATTATCCCGAGTTGGCTCTTTCACGTACTGTAAAGCGGGTTTCACATGCAGCGATTTTGGCCCTAGAGCGGCGCGATTCCTGCCGTCGCAGCGCTCTGGCCAGCCGCAGCGGTTGAGCGGCAGGGTTCCAGGTTGGAAATTATTCGCCGCGGCAGAGCGGCAGCTTCCGCGTTGGCCACTCACAGCGTGGCGGGAAATCGCGTGGCAGGAGGAGAAATATTGCGGGAAAGCTGGCGCATAGGACGGCGTTGTTTTCACGTTCTTGAAGCAGACGACAAGCAGAGAAAGTACGCAAGCGACTGGTTTGCGGTTTCTTTTTTCCGGCGGGTCAAGCTTCTTTGCTTCAGCATTCGCGTCGGAACTGTTCAGGAGATTATGGAGGAGGGGGATTGCTGTCCCCTTCCTCGGAATTTGTTTTCTGAGTGAATTACGCGTCTCTCTTTTACTTTCCTCGCCTGAGTACCAACTGTAGCGAGCGCAAGAGACGCTATTCTGAAGCGGCTTGTGCAAGCGCTAGTGAGAAAAAAAAAAAAATAAGACGAAGAAGAACTGAGCGACATTGGCGTGTCTTTTCCAACACAGATCGTTACACCAAGTAAGAGAACATGTATCGTGCCCAGTTTAATGAACTGCTTATCAGTGAAGTGTCGAAGCCTCGGGTTCTTTGGAACGCGCATCTCAAAGAATTTAGGAACAATGGGACCAAAGAGAAACTCTGGGAAAAGATGACTGAGGCCGAGAAAGTGATCGACAAGACCGGTATGAAACCACTGCACTATACTTCGTCTCATCCTACGATGGACTAAAGGCCAAAGCCACGGGCCGCCAGGTCCAATCACGTTCCACGCTAAACTATGACACGCTCAGCATTGGTTAGGTTTGGACGAATAATGCTCCGAATCCAAAAACGCTGCGTCATTTTTATAGCTTCGACACTGGAATGAGCCAGTAAGCCGTGGCTTTCTTTGCGATGTAAAATTGTTGAGTCACTCATTGCTCGATCCGAACCACTGTCGGCCCATTCCCATCAGTAATCGAGACGAGGGCACCGATACGTGCTTCGAAGCGAAATACCACACAATGTCTAAGTGGTTCGTGATTGGATCTGGAGGTTCGTAGCTTCTGCCTTTAGTCCATCCTAGGGTGAGACGAAGTATAGTACTACGGGAGGTTCCGATCTAGGAGGTCCGGGTCGCCCATATCAGTTGGACTGTTTACATCCGAGAAAGGCGCTGCCCGTGACGCTGCCGAAGATGATCCGAGGTTTCTCCCTCCGCGACAACGAAGCTAAAAAAGAAAAAGAAAACATAAACAAATAAGACCAAGGTTTATTGAGAATTTTAAACGCGTTTGTTTTGTTTTCCAAGTTAAAGGAGAAACTGAAAACTAAGGCATTACAATGGACCTCTTGGCGAATATGTGCTGCCACCTAGACACGCGAATCGGTTCGAGACTAGGTGACTGGAAAACAACGCGCGCCCAAGGCCTCTACCACCCGTTCCACACCCAAAACGTCAGCTACATCCTGTTCACCCATTGAGGCGATGCGACCTAGATACGGCTCCCCCAAGCTCACCTTTGTCCCCATCGTGCGTAATCTTCCGCCGCGAGGTCGACACAACGAAACCGCTCAAAGGCGAGAAATGCAAGATGGCGGATTGTTTGGAACTATATACTCTCGAACCCAGGCGCATAAAATACTCCGCGCATGCGCACCGCGTGTTTCTACAAAAGGTCCATTGTTGTTAGAAACCGCTGTAACCGGCTGTGCGGATCTGTTTGCTGCAAGAAACATTGGTCGTCGCAACGGCAGAAAACGCTCATGTGAAATGAAACCTCGCGATCCGTGCCGCCGCGCCGTTAGCGGCAGCGATTTCGACCGTTGAATCGCTGCATGTGAAACCCGCTTAACAATGCGAAAGTGTCCACTATGCTTTTCATTTCAAGGTTGGCGTGGCTATTAACCTTGTTTACACAAGTGCCGCCTTGCAAGTCTAGGTCTGGCAAGTTAAAATCTCCCGCCAACAAATTAGTTTGGCTAGGGGCCTCGGAGACAATATCGTGCAGTAGCTGCAAAGTGCCGAAATCCGAGTTTGGTGGTCGGTAAAATGCCCCAACAACACATAAAAAATGATCAGTTAAAGTGACTGTGCACCAGATTGACTCGACGGCGTCGTGACCAAGATCGAGTACAGATGACGTTAGTGAAGAATGAATTAGAAAAAAGACCCCTCCACCGAGGCGGGACCTATACTTCCGATAAGCAATAAATTCCTTCGGAAATACTTCACTATCGCTGATAGAAGGATTCAGCCAAGATTCAGTCCCAAACAGAATATCAGCCTTGACGGACGCGATTAATCCTGCAAATTCATCCACTTTATTTACTATACTTCTGCAATTTACAAGAACAGCAACTAATTCACGACGAACTGTTTTCTTTTTCTTAGTGGGGCGTCAATGTTTCGGGACAGGAACAACTTCCTCTTTCTCTTTGTCCCATGTGAAAACCTTACTATTAGCAATTAGTTTGTCGAAATTTAATTTTACCTGATTGTCTCTATCTGTCTTTTTAATTTTTGCGAATTCCCATAGTCACCTGCGGATGTCTCGAGTTTCGGGTGAGTAGTCCTGGTCTACGCTGTAGGTTAAACCCTTAAACCTTTTGGCGTTCAACATAATGTCCTGCTTTTCTTTGTAAGACGAAAAATTTACAATAACCGGTCTTTTTGTTTTCGTGATTGTAACGACCAGTTCGATGCGCCCTTAGTACCGATTTCAATTCGATACCCAGACTGGTTTTATAAATGCGCTGGATTATTTTTTTCGGAATAATCTCTTTTTTGAGTGGTTGTCCTCTACACCATAGGAACCGTGCACATCTAATTCAGGCCCCGACCAGGGCGCCCCTAGCGGCAAACGGGTCCGTCCCATCGGGGAACTTCTGCCAGTCGCTGCGTTGGTTGTGCGTTGTAGCGGGTAAGCGCTGTAATTTCCAAGGTAGCTATTCCGCACTAAGAAAGCCACAACAATGATGCGGCAAACAATAGGCGACCGCCGCGACGTGGCCGGCATAGAAAAGGTGCGGATCTAATTCAAGCCCCGACCAGGGCGCCCCTAGCGGCAAACGGGTCCGTTGCATCGGGGAACTTCTGCCAGTCGCTGCGTTGGTTGTGCGTTGTAGCGGGTTAGCGCTGTAATTTCCAAGGTAGCTATTTCGCTCTAAGAAAGCCACAACAATTCATGCGGCAAACAATAGGCGACCGCCGCGACGCGGCCGGCATGCTCGCTTCCCATAGAAAACAAGATTCTGCCGGCGACTTCTATTTTCCAAGTCTACGCTCTTGTCTTTCAAGTCCTTAACTTTTTGGGCTAAATATTTGATAGAATTAGCTTGTTCAGATACCAGTTTGTTAACGGCTTCGACCTGTTCCTCTGCGACTCTTCTTTCGGCTATCATAGTTTCGTGCTTGGTGAACCTGTTTTCTATAGAATCAAGTTTCTTCATGATGTCTGCCTGACCACTCTGTAGACTTTTTAGTTAATCTACTTCTACAGAAGTAAGAGGACCCGAATCCGCCATTGGGAAACTCACCATTGAAAACTGGACCGCTGGAGTCCACTGAGACCAAACTAAATACGATAACGGCGCCACTCTTTAGCGACTAGTCAAGACATGAAAGTTATTAATTTATATTGCTACTGCGAAATGGCAATGCAAGATGGCGCCACCAGCCCTTGTGCGACACGACCTGAGCCGATACATGCCGGCGTGCAGTTCCCGGAGTGGCCGCTGCAGAGACGTGGCGGTGTTGCGATCGCCATTAGTTCGGTTTTCGAGTACAGATCGAAGTCACTTTTTCAAAGCAGGCTTTATGACAGTTTCCCAACTGAGTCGTTCCAGTAACGTTGGTTTCTGCCCGCTTACCCTCGCCACACTGCCTACTTCCGCTCAGAGCACTCGTAGAGCCAATCAAGGCGATATACGGAGGCAGCTGGGCGAATCACAGGGAAGAAAATTTGTTGAGACCATAACACAAACTGCTATAACTGGGACACTGAGCGTGGCGTTTTAAGCCTAAAAGCCCATAACACACAGTTGCGTTTGAGTACGTTTGACCGCGCTCAGTCGAGAAACGAAAGAGTCACCGGCACATCTGTAGCAAAGTTGTTGTTTGGGCTATTTCGTTCATATTAAAATTTATATTTACACGAAGCGTTGAGATAAGGGAGAAAGATTTTGTCATACCTCCGTCCTTTGATATGTCTTTGGGTTGACACTTTATTACGAGAACGGGAACGACGCCGGGCACATGACTGTTGTGCGGCGTAGGGTTAGTTGAGTTGCACACGTGGGTTTCAAGGCCGGTTCGTGAAGTAATACAAAGTGCCACAAAGGGGGTGCCACCAATTATACAACTCTAAATACATAACACGTCCTTTTTTTGACAAGAAAGTTTATACGAATTTTAAGAGTTCAGAGTCCACACATTCAGCGATACCTTGCTGGCGGCACAACTCGACGGCCTGATCGAGTGGTTCCAGGTACACGGGGCTGCTGGGCAGGACTTTGGCGAGGTTTATCGTTTGACCCGAGTTGGTAGTAGCCTTTGGGGGTCGCATTGCTTTTCCAAGCGAATGGTCGGTTGTGGAACCGATTTCTCCTGTAATGAGCCCAGTCTTCTGCTCTGATTAGGTATGATCGTGGCTGTGGTTCGACTTGGATCACACTTCCGGGTTCCCATTTGTGGTTTCGACGGAAATAGACTTTCTCGCCTTGTGTCAAAGGACGTAGTGGTTTGCTGTGCGCGTCACCATGTCGGTGTTGACACTTTTGGCGGAACTGAAGGCGTGCTTGAGCCTCCTTGATGTTGTAGTGAGGCTGCAGTTGCTGCGCTGGGGACAGTAGGTGATCCATTGGTGTGTCCCTAGGCTCCATAAGAACAAGAGACAAGTCGTTGCCTTCCTTCAGTGCCTTAGTCAAGCTGTTTTTTACTCTTTGAACTGACCTCTCTGCAAGTCTATTAGACCACGGGTAATGAGGAGAACTTAAGTTATACGTCACGTCCCAACTCTTGAGAAACCCTTTGATGCTTGTGGGCAACCTGGAGATTCCAAGCGGTTGGCCCAGGTTGCCCCTTGTTCGAGGCGGGGCTTAGGCCGCACGTCCGGAGGCTTCCTGGCCTTTGACGACGACCATTCCCCGAAGCGAAGAACCCAGGGGTCCAGCGGAGGTGGGAGAATTGGTAACGTAACGAACGGTTTAATTACATGGTTGCGATACAGTCGTCAAATCCGAGAGAACAACCGGAGCAGCCTCACGCTCCGCCTTATATAGGGTCCGTTTTCTCCCTCACTCTCCGCCAGGGCAGCAGGTGCAACCGCCAAGTGCGTTGCAGCAAAGTCCGCCGCGTCGTAGCCAGAAGTGCGTCGTAGCCATGGTTCTCCGCAGTTAGGCCATGCCTCTCTCCCCTTCCGGAGCGCACGAACCCACACGCACACACACACACGTCCCGTTGACGTCACGGATGCGTTGAGACTCGTTTTGGGCAGGCTTCGACAGGTGGGCGACAGTCCTGAACAGATCGTGACTCGTTTCGGGCAGGCTCCAACAGGCGGGCGACTGTCCTGAACAGATCGTGACTCGTTTCCGCAGCGTTGAAACTCGGAAGAAGGTCGCCGAAGGTTCCATTCTTAACACCATACGACAATCGTGAGTGGTCATCTTGACCACGAGGGGGCCAAGGGCAACTGGCCACGCGAGCGGCGCTCCCCCGCTGATAAAGGGCCGTCGCAGCGTATGCGCGGGGGCTGTTGGGATCGCGCGGCAGGTGATAGCGGTCATTAAATGTTTACGTGTTGTTGAACCGGTGTGCTCTGTCATTCTTCGAGACGGGTAGCAGCAAGGGAAATCCCACACTGGCGCCCAGACGTGATATGCTGCTCGTCTGAGAGGATGACCGCAAACTGGGTTCGTTTTACGTTACGTTTTACATAGTCACGTTTTACAGAGCCAATTTTGCGTTCCTGAGTTTGCCCACATTTGAGGGGGCGTTTCTGCACAAGCCTAAGTTCATTGACCTGCGGAAGCCTCCACTACAACACGATGCCGTCTACAGAGGACGCCGACAAAAACGTGAGTGAGGACGATCTTTTGACGCTCGGTGCACTCGCGGATAACGCCGCCAGCGACATAAAACCAGACGCTAAGCCTACAGTCTCAGTCCCGGCAGGCGCAGCATCAGAGGGTGGTCTAGCAGAACTAAGAGTGGCCATGACCATGCTTCTTCAGATACAACGAGAGCAGATGATGCGCTCAAGCCCCACTCCTGCTGGAAGCACGCCCCCCAGGGACTACCTAAGGCTCTCGCTTAGCGTTCCGGTTTTTTCGGGGTACGCAGATAGAAAGTCAGCCGCGATGTTCGTCTCGGAACTGCGGGACTACCAAGCTTCGTCGGGAATTGACGACGAAACCGTCCTCACCCGCCTTTTGCCGGTTGCACTGACAGGCAGTGCAGCACTGTGGAGGCAAAGACAAACTAATTTCACAAGTATGTCAGATTTCGAGGCGCGACTTAGGACGGAGTTCCTGCCTCCGGAGTACAGCATGCGGATTAGGGACGAGCTGCGCGCGCGCACACAGCACCCGGAAGAGTCACTCATTGAGTTTGTAAGGGCTCTCCAGGGCCTGTACGATATCGCCGACGCCGCGGCACCAGACGCAGAGAAAGTACAACGCGCCATCCGCCAAAGCCACCCGCGTTTCCATCCCCATCTCAGGGGACGCACCTTTAAGAATTTAGACGAGATGGCACGGGAAGCGATCACCACCCAGGCCGACATCCTCGCGGAACTAAGATACCGCCCCCCTCCACCGCAGAACATGACTCTGGAACCATCATTTGCGTGGTCTGGAAACGCACGTGTACGAGTCGAGAGACAGCCAGACGATTCCAGTCAGGCGTCTGTCCCGCGAGCCCTAGATTCTCGTGCATACGAATCACGGAGGTGCAGCGGTTATTAGGGCATACATTCACAACGCTACAGCCCCTCCATTGGTCAAGATAAGTTCTTGGCCTCTGGACCGATAGCGCGGAGCTTGGGAGAGGCAAGAAAGAGCGCGACACCGCACGAAGCCGACGGGCGGGCCACGTCCCGTTGTTTTCGATGCGGCCAGCCAGGACAAATACACCGGGACTGCAGCGAAAGGCAGCGGCCACCTCAGATACAGGGAAACGGCTACGGCCGGCTGTGGTAAGAAATTTCTACTCTCCGCCGGCCGCGCCGAGAACACAATCCACAAGGTCGAGCCGCCGCAGCCGCCTCCGGGCCTCCCGGAGGCTCGCACGGGCTCCGGGGACTGACGCTTTTCTATCGACCCTTGGTGGCCCTCCATCACCTTTTCTTCCTCATAACACTCTCCGTTGTGAGACTCTCGCCGTGTCCGATTTGACATGGACACCCGGGCGCCCAGCTCACACCGTCCGAGGTGTTGAGACTCCCGGCGTGTCTGCTCGTGCATCGACAACCGGGCGGCCAGCTCACAACACTTTCCGTCATGAGACTCCCGGCGTGTCGGCGTTCGCGTCGACACCCGGGCGCCCAGCTCACACCGTTCGCGGTCTTGAAACTCCCGGCGTGTCTGCTTTTGCACAGACAACCGGGCGGCTAGCTCATAACACTCTTCGTCGTGAGACTCCCGGCGTGTCGGCTTTCACACCGACACCCGGGCGCCCAGCTCACACCGTTCGCGGTCTTGAGACTCCCGGCGTGCCTGCTGCCGCAGTGACACCCGGGCGGCCAGCTCACAACACTCCCCGTCATGAGACTCCCGGTGTGTCGGCTTTCACACCGACACCCGGGCGCCCAGCTCACACCGTTCGCGGTCTTGAGACTCCCGGCGTGCCTGCTTTTGCAGTGATACCCGGGCGGTCAGCTCACAACATTCTCAGTCATGAGACTCCCGGAGCGTCTGCCTTTGCACTGATCCCCGGGCGAACAGCTTCCACTGTTCCCGGTCCTAAGCTACCCAAAGCAACTGCATTTGAGTTGGACCCTAATGCGATTCCCTTTCAGCCAAAGGTCGGCCCGTCTGATTCCGGCCTGATCCCCAGCGTCAGAGCCGCTTTGAAGTTCTCAACACCAAGGATGGTCGCTCTGGATGGCCGGTCGCTAATGGACTCGCACCAGCCGACGGGGGTAGGAACAACCTCACTAAACGAGAAACCAACAGTGCTCATCCCAGCTGTGAATAGAATCGAAGCCACACCCAAGTCTCTTGAACCTCGTATGACCGTGAATGTACTAGGTACACCAGTGGCCGCTCTTTTAGATACTGGTGCAAACATATAGCTTATTGGGGATGCTGTATTTGCGGAATGTAACAAGAAAAAGATACATCTCCGGTCAGTAAACTTAAAATTGCAAGTAGCATCGGGGTCCGTACTGCCTGCTGCCGGTGCAGTCAGGTTACGAATTTCCTTTCATGGCAGAAAACGAAGACAACGGTTCGTATACCTCCCGGAACTGCCAGTGCCCATGATCCTTGGTAGAGATTTTATTGAAGCGGAGCGGGTTTTGCTAGACTTTGCCCAAGCTGGATATTGGTTGGGAGGCGAAACGAAATTAACGCCGTTTACAAGACGGCAGGATTGTATTCGCGGCCAAGCGTTCCCGTTAAACTTTGCCGGGCAGATGTCTTTACTTCCAGACAGCGTGCTCAAAGCCGTGCAAAAGTGTTCCGGTGAAGACAACCAGAAGCAGCTCCAGCAACTGCTGGAACCCTTCTCGCCGATGTTCACGGAAAGACCTGGGGAAACCGATCTCCTACGGCACCGCATCGAAACTAAGGATGCACCCCCGCGGAGGTGTAATCCGAGACCCATAAGTGCTCACAAGCGCGAACTTATTGATGCGGCGTTATCGGAAATGATTAACACAGGCGCAGCACGTCAGTCAAAAAAGCCGATGGGCTTCCCCGGTGGTCCTTGCTCCAAAGAAGGACGGCACAGCAAGGCTTTGTGTCGATTATAGGCGCCTAAATGAAGTGTCAGTCATGAACAGTTACCCATTTCCTAATATTTCCTCAGTAATGTATGCCCCTGGAAACACAACTGTTTTCACAACCCTCGATTGCAGTCATGATTTTCTTCAAATCGAAGTTCATTTGGCTGTTGTAAAGAAGACCGCATTCATTTGACACAGGGGGTTGTTCGAATTCACTTGCCTTCCCTATGGTTTGTCCAACTCTCCCGCCAGCTTTCAACGCCTAATGAACGTTGTCCTCGGTGACGCGAAGTACGAGTTTGCGATGGCGTACATGGATGACGTAGTGGTGTTTTCACGAAGATTCAAGGAGCATCTCGTACACCTTCATACCATACTCGAACGAATGCGTCAGGCCGGCCTTACGATTCATCCAGATAAAGTCCAGTTGGCATCGCCTGTAATCAACCTTCTCAGATTTGTTGTAGATAACGGAACGCTGCGCCGGAATGAAGATAAGCTCCGCGCAATAACGGAGTACCCACCCCCTTATGACGTCAAAAGCCTACAGAGATATCTCGGGATGATTGCGTTCTATAGACTTTATTCCGCAATGCGCTGAGATAACTGAACCTATGAACCGATTGCTCCGCAAAAAAACGAAATGGTGCTGGGGGCAGGAGCAGCAAACCGCATTCACATGTCTTTCAAGGGCTGTGACTGAAAACGCGTGTTTAAATCTGCCCGACTTGAATCGTCCGTTCATATTGCAGACCGACGCAAGCGATTACGGACTAGGAGCAGTTCTTCTGCAGGAACATGACAGCGTTCTTCGTCCCGTAGCTTTTGCCAGTCACACGTTAACCGGAGCGGAGCGAAACTACTCAACAACTGAAAAAGAGTGCCTGGCAATTATTTTTGCGCTTAAGAAGTTTGACATGTACCTTGACGGCGCTTCGTTTAGCATTCAAACTGACCACATGGCTCTCTCGTGGCTCAAAGGGCTTCAAAACCCTGCAGGACGACTCGCTCGATGGGCCCTTTCGCTCCAGCGCTATAACTACACAATCGAGTACAAGCGAGGAGTGGCTAACCACGTTGCAGATGCGTTATCCCGTGCTCCACTTCCCGGGCAGGAAATGCAGGTGGATCCCGACTTGGTGGCACTGGCCAATGCGGCGCCCATCACACCAGATTCGCGGTGGGGAACCCTGGTGAGCAGAGAGGAGCTCCGGGCTGCCCAGCTGTCCGATGGACTTTGTCAGAAGGTGATGCACCAGCTGGCAGAAGAAAACTCAGCCGACGCTGGGAATCCCGGAGACTTAGACTCATACCTGCTCAGCAGCGACGGCATCCTGCTGCGATACATCCTCCAGGCGGACGATGGGTCCAGCGGCCCGCCATTCCGGACTGTAATACCACGTAAACTGCGTAAGTCATTTATAAGATATATGCATGATCCCGCCTTGGCAGGCCACAGCAGTGGGAGCAAAACTTACGAAAAGTTGTCCCAAATTGCAACGTGGCCAGGTATGAGTGAAAAGACGGTGAGTGTGCAGGCGTGCTGGTGGTAGCTAATCATGTTGTATTACACCTAAGACTGCGGTGGATGAAATCGGAAGAACTTTCAGTAGAAGGAACAGACACAGAGAACGTCTCAAACTCAGCTAACTGGTTTATTTCTCAAACAGCCTTTAAGTACCCACGGAACTTTTTTTCCAACCACACTCTACAGATAAACTACTTTGTTGCAGACATTTCGAACCGGATGGAACACGCACAAACGATACAAAACAACCCCACATGAGACGGGGACTTAACAAAGGGACACTGCGGAACATCGCAGTGACCTTGAGAGAGATAAGTCCCGAATAATCCTAACAGTCGCGTCAAAGCGCACACACCCAAAAAAACACACAGACAGGTGGCAAAAAAAAAAACAACAACAAAAAAACCATATACATTGTCTCTCCCCCCTTTCCTCGTGAACCGACTGCGTTCGTTCAAAGTCTGAGAAACTTTTTGGAGTTGCGTCCAAGTTGCATTGACGCCTTGCTTACGCAGTTTCCAATAGAACTTATTCTTATTGTTTCTTTAACGACCCTCTTAATGTCATTTCGCTCATTATGTAGAACCCCTGTCTCTGACCAATGCGCTTTACAATTATTGCATTCTTCTATGTGTTTTGCTGTTTCGGAGTCCGGCGCATGCATGCGTACATTCCTCTTGTGTTCTAGTAACCTGTCATTGAGGCATCTTGAGGTTTGTCCCACGTACCTAATCCACATGTCAACGGTATCTCATATACTACACTCTCCTTACAAGGAACTGAAGGTTCCCGATGGGCCTTCTGACAGCCCTTGTGGCCTGACAGGAAGGGCGTCAATCTGCTCATTTTGAAATCTGCAGAGAACACTACGTCCACGCCGAACTTTTTTGCGAGAGCCTTTAAGTTGTGGGAAATCCCGTGTTAATACGGGATTACTGCTATCTTCTTTCATGCTTCCTTTTCCCATGGTTCGTTGTTAAATTTCAGTTCTAATTGTCTTTTAATGAATTCTTCTTCATATCCTGCAGATTCTAGCCTCCTCCACTGTTCTTTCCCAGCACTACTCATAAAATGAGCGCATGATTTACCCAACGCGTTTCTTACTAAGGACTCTTTAACCGACTTGGCGTGGCAACTCTTTCTACATAAGGCAGGATGTAATGAGGTACACACGTAGCTGCCTGGTTTGTCAGAAGGCGAAACCCCGAGGTGGCCAACCACCAGGTTTAATGCAGTCGGTCGAAAGCAAGTACCCCTGGGAGTGTGTTGCCTGCGACGTTGTCGGTCCCTTTCCCCGTAGTCCACGCGGCAATCAGTATTTGCTAGTAGTGACCGACCATTTCACGAAGTGGGTCGAAATGTTTCCTTTACGCAAACTAGACTCTAGGAAAATCTGGGACTGTCTTCTCGAGACGTTCGCGCGCTTTGGCTTTGCCGCAACGCTTATTACAGACAACGCTTCTTATTTTGTTAGCAAGGTGTTCGTGGATGCGTGTAAGGCGCTAGGCATACGGCACAAACGGACTTCGCCATACCATCCACAGGCGAATATCACGGAAAGAGTGAACCGTAACCTGAAGCAGATGCTTGTAGCGCATACAGAGCGACACAAAGACTGGGACGCGAAATTGGCGGAAATGGCATTTGCTACCCGCACAACAATCAACCGGTCCACGGGTTTTACTCCGGCTCAACTTAACTTTGGGAAAGAGCTCGTGTTTCCCCTGGGAAACGGCCTTCTTTGCACAGATCCTGCAAGCATGCAGCGCACTACCACGCAGTTCGCAGAAGATCTCCGGAAGCGTTTCACGGAGAACCTGCGTGAAGCTCGAGAGAGCCTCGACGTCTCGAGACTGCAGCAGGCAAACCAGTACAACAAGGGGAGGCGAAATCTGCAGTTCAAGGTGGGAGATATGGTACTGAAGCGAACTCATCCGCTGAGTGATGCTGCTAGAGGCTTCACGGCCTCTTTAGCAAAGAGGTGGGATGGCCCCTACCGTGTTAGTAGGAAGCTCTCCAACCTGTCTTATGAGCTGGTGCATTGCGAATCTGGTGAAGTGTGCGGGTCTATTCATGCCGCCGACCTAAAAGCTTTCTATGAACCCGAGGAGGTAGATATGTCGCAGGTTCCAGATGGCGACTATCCGGACCACCTCTCGGAAGATTCCACACCGTCTCTGCCGCGGTACAACTTGAGACGGCGGTGAAGATGACCAGGAGCAGCGCGAGCTCCAAGTGCACTATGTTCATTCCCTCTTCGGTATTTTTCTTGGGAAGGGGGGGGGGGGAGAAGAGAAAGTAGCCGCGCTCCCGTATGCACAGTGGGGCAGGCATCTTTCGTGTGCGCGGCCACTTATTCCTACCGTGCCATGGCCATGTTGTTTTTAATTTCTAGTTCCTCATGCCAGAGAGCGGCGACGCAGCTCCCATCATCAGACGCCCCCCCCCCCACACGCACACACACATACACACAGCCGCATCGGTACTGTCCGGAAGTACTGACGTCGGACCCGTGCTCGCCCATCTGAGAAGACCCTGGCTGACCCAGAAGGAAGGCCCCCCAAGACCATCTAAGACGTCCGCTGTTTTCGTTTTTGAAAGGGGGGAGATGTGTGCACCCTATTGAAAAAACCAGCTTAAGCTGGTCCAAGCATCAAGATGAGTCATTGCTCCAGCATGCCCAGCTTGGCATTCTGGTCATGGTGGTTGATCTGGTCATACTGTTCATGCTGGTTGATCTGGTCATACTGGTCATGGTGGTTGATCTGGTCCCAGCTTCAAGCTGGGTTATTGCCCCAGCATGCCCAGTTTGGCATGTTGGTCATGATGGTTAATCTGGTCCCAGCTTCAAGCTGGGTTATTGCCCCAGCTTGCCCAGTTTGGCATGCTGGTCAATGTGGTTAAACTGGTCATGGTGGTGGACTTCCGAACCAGTTTAAATAAGGATAGACAAGCCGCTCTTCAGAAAAGCCAACTCGGCATTCAATTTATTATTTTCGTACTTTCGGCCGCCTCACATGAGCTCAGATGCTACATATCCTTGGCGCTGACACAGTAATAACCGACGCACAGACAGTGGTTCTCGGTGAAAAGCAAACAATGTTAATAAAACGAGATTGCTTATCTTTCAACACGAAAAATACTAGACACACGCCAAAAACAGGCAATAGCAAAAGCAAATACCACACGGATGAGAGAGGCGAACCTGGGTCCCGCCAGTGATGGGGGCGAAGCGGCCTCTTGCGTGGTCGGCAGAGGCGAGGAAATCTGTGTTGCTTGGATGGCATTGGCGATGCTCCTCGGCACCACCATCATTCACGAGCACGCACACTTTCGAAGACACGAGGCGACGCCTCAGTCGGGACGTCCGACATCTTCCCGCACTGAACGGACTGCCGCTCGCTGTCTCCTCAAAACCCGCTTCGCTTGCACCGTCGTTCAAATAGTCTCCAAACAACGCGCACACAGCCGTCCCTTCAAAATTCTGCCTAAGATAGCCAAACGCGTCTCAAATCGTCCGTTCCTACCGCTCTCTCTCTCTCTTTTCTCGGACACAAAGGTAGCTTGCAGCGCGCCTGACGCGCCCGGTCGTCTACCGAAAACGAGAGGACAAAGAACAGGACGTGGCCTCGTTCCAGCCTAAGCCGAAATTGGCGCGCGCGCTCCCAGCAATGCCAGTTCGGCTATCTCTAGCCGACCTTGGCGTGGGCGCTCCCAGCAAGAACAGCTTGATCACCACGATTATTAGTTCGACCACATTCACCACCTTGTTTCCCAGCATGACCAGCCTGTCTCCCACCTTGACCACATTGGCTAAATGGAAAACCAGTTTGACCAGATGCACCACCTTGTTTCCCACCATGACCACCATGTCTCCCAGCTTGACCACATTGGCTCCATGGAAAACCAGTTTGACCAGTTAGGACCAGACTGGCTCCCACCTACACCAGATTGAATCTAAAACCAGATTCTAGTTAGATCATGTTGGTTTTTACTTAAAGGGGTCATGAAACGATTTTCCTACTTCTTCCTCCTTAGCTTTAATCCTCAACTCAAATGCGAATTGTGAAATCACGTGGTCGTGACATTCCTTCGGCACCGGTGCGATGACTCCTAGCTTCCACCGTGCTTTTTATGCACACCATAGAACTTGTCATTCCCAAGTGACAATAAGTTCCGTCAAGGCACTCATTGGCCACGAACGCGAATCCAAATATTCGTCGACGGATTGATTGTTGACGAGCGCATACGTCCGAGTGACGCAGTTCTCGTGTCCAATGCGTGAGCTGGGCTCTGCTGACGTCAGTTTGGCGCCGGTGACGCGCTTTTGGAACCGCGGATGTATCATAGTGAAAAGGCGGAGAGCTTTCGAAGGCAAGAAGGTACAAAATAGTCCGCTATATTTTCAAATGTTCGTACCGAAAAGCTGGCTTTTGACTTTCTAGCCTCTTTCTTTTGGCCAACTAAACGATATGCGAGTAGTAAAGTCCCAATTTAAAATCATTCATCCCAACCCAAAATTCGTTTCATGGGCCCTTTAAACCAGACTGACCAACTTAAATTCTAGCTTGCCCACCTTAAACCAGCTTGATTTCCAGTTAAACCAGTTTGACTACCACATTGACCAGATTGACCAGCTTAGTTACCAGCTTGGCCAGTTTGATTTTCATGCTGGTTTTTCCAATAGGGTGGGCAACCTGGAGATTCCAAGCGCTTGGCCCAGGTTGCCCCCACGACGATCATGAGTGGTCATCTTGACCACGAGGGGGCCAAGGGCAACTGGCCACGCGAGCGGCGCTCCGCCGCTGATAAAGGGCCGTCGCAGCGTATGCGCGGGGGCTGTTGGGATCGCGCCGCAGGCGATAGCGGTCATTAAATGTTTACGTGTTGTTGAACCGGTGTGCTCTGTCATTCCTCGAGACGGGTAGCAGCAAGGGAAATCCCACACTCTTCAGAGTTGAATGGCGGGCCGTTGTCACAGACCACTTCTCCTGGAATGCCGAATCAAGCAAACTACCTTTTTAGGGCTGTGATCACTTTCGTCGCAGAAGTGTCCCCCATCTGCTCTACCACAATGTACTTGCTGAAATAGTCTACCACAAGTAGGTAGGTGACACTGTGGAGATGGAAGAAGTCAATGGCGACGATTTGCCATGGTCGTGTTGGAAGCCGTCTGTCTTCCAGGGATTCTCGCTGGTTTGACCGCTGGTGTTGCTGGCAGAGTTGGCAGTTGGAGACCATTCTTTCGATGTCGCTGTTGATTGTTGGCCAATACAGGGTTGCACGTGCCTTGTTTTTAGTAGCAACGATGCCTTCATGAGCTGTGTGAAGTCTTTTCAGAGCGTCGTGCTGACAAGGACTGGGAATGACAAGTCGTCTTCCTCAAAAGATGAGGAAATTCGATATGTGCAATTCATCCTGACAGTGCAGATATGGTTTGGCCAGTGGGTCAACTCTGGGATGTTTCGGCCATCCACTGCGAATGTACTCTGCAACTTTCTGAAGTGCTGGGTCTTTTTCAGTTGCAACCAGAAGCTCCTGTAGCTTCGGTGTTGAGGCGGTGATCAGGGTTGCTACCCTACACGCTTCTAGGTCTGATGTCTCTGCATGGGCCGAAGTGTCTGGTGCACGTGACAGGGCATCTGCAACTGTAAGATGTCTGCCTGGCACATACAGAAGGTGCACGTCATACCTTTGGAGCCGCAGAAGCAGGCGTTGTAGTCGGGGGTAATGATGTCAAAGTCCTTTTTGGAAAGTCCAATCAGTGGCTTTTGGTCAGTGTGCCCTTCCACAGGTCTGCCATACGTATAATAGGGAAAGTGCTCGCAGGCAAAAACCACTGTGAGAAGTTCTTTCTCAATTTGCGCGTAGTTCTTCTGAGCAGGTGTGAGCGAGGCTGATGCGTACGCAACCGGTTGGTTGTTTTGTAGGAGCACAGAACCGAGTCCATACGCACTTGCGTCGGCTGACACGATCACGGGTTCTTTGTCGTTGAAGAACTTCAGTTCTGGCGCCTTTGTCAGAAGGCTCTTCTGTCGGTTGAAGCTTCTTTTCATGTTCTTGAGCAGGGCTCGCAGCTGAGTAGTTTCCTCAGATGCACAGGGGACAAATTTTGCCAAGTAGGTAACAGTTCCTAAAAACCCGAGAAGCTCTTCTTTTGTTGTGGGAGCCTTCATAGAGGCAACTGCTTGCAGCATCGCTGGATCTGGCTTGAGGACATCTTGCGTGAGCAAGTGCCTCAGGTAGCAGAGGCTCGGGACAGCAACCTTCATTTTGGAGATTTTGAGCTTCAGGTTGTGCTGCCGTGCTACCTCCAGTACCTGTTGAAGCTTTCTGTTGTGCTCTTTGATGTTTCTGGATGCAATGAGGATGCGTCGAAATAGGGACAAGCATTCTCAATTTTCGAGAAGATGCCGTCCATGGCTCGTTGAAAAAGTTCGGGTGAAATTTTGAGCCCAAAAGGGAGTCGCAAGAATCTGTACCGACCCCACGGCGTGATGGACGTGCACAGTTTGGAGCTGCGTTCATCAAGTGTTAGTTGCCACACCGCTGACCTTGCATCCAGAACTGTGAAGACTGTGCAGTTGCTCAGGTTGGTAAGGAGCTGATCCTGTGTTGGTATGCGGTAGTGTTCGCATTTGATTGCATCGTTCAGTTGTCGGGGGTCCAGGCACAGCCTTAACGTGCCATCCTTTTTTGAGACAACCACCAGGGGCAGGACCCAGTCTGTTGGTTCCTTAACCTTTGTGATAATCCCCTTCATTTCCATTTGGTCAAGTTCATGCTTCACTTTGTCTTCAATGGCAAGAGGGATCTTCCTAGGAGCTGCGACGATGGGCACTATATCATTTTTGATTGTGATAGAGACAGTGCCAGGTAGCTGACCAATTCCTTCGAAGACAGCCGACAAGGAGTCTAGAATAGCCTGGGTGCTGCTGGGTGGGGAACAGTCTTTTCTGGTTGTGCCACTGGTCTGCTCACTGTTCACCGATTGCACACCGTTGAGGCGAGTGATCAGCTGGAGTTCCTGGCATGCAGATGCTCCGAGGACTGGGACTACATCTTTGTTCGTCACCAGGTATGTCAAAGTATGACTCTTGCCTCTGACGAGTGATCTAAGTTTGCACTCACCCAGGATTGGGAGTCGACTGCCGTCGTGTGTAGAAACTCTGACATTGGACACGGTAAGTGTTGGCTGCTGTTGGCACTTTACGAGTGTGCTCTGGGGAATAACGTTCACATCAGCTCCTGTGTCGAGCCTGAAAACAACATCCACCCCATTGATGGTAATGGTTTCAGTCAATTCATATGCTGCGTGGAGCTTCTTCACGGTCACGCTACACTCTTAGAAAAAAGGGTATCGATAGTCCTCCCATAGGGGAGGAACGGTCTTGTAACCTATGTTCCTTTAGAAAGGGAGAAACTTTCGTCCCTGAAGCAGGGGAGCAACTAGTTCCTCCGTCGCCTGCATCTCATTATGGCGGCCCTGAATCGAGCAACGCTACATCTCTTGTACGGGACGAGAGGAGCAGCAAATAAAAGCGTAACATGAGCTTTCCGCGAACTGCGTTTATTTCCGAAGCCAGATTCCCCCCCACGAGTACAGAAACTTGCGTTTCGAAAGCAGTTACTCAGTCTTCTCGTCGACAGCACTGCGATGTTAAACGGAGACAACCAATACCCAGTTACTTCGCGCACTTTACGTCTTACCTTTGTTGTTCCTCGAGTCACAATTCCTCCGTCAACCGCACATCACGGAGGAATGGCAAACTCAATCCGCGAAACCAAAAGCCGCTGTTTATCGCGTAGCGTGAAAGAAAATTAAATCGCTTGCCACCAGACGGCAGGGTCAAGAAGAGTAATTGCAAGCAGCTAGGCTAGGTGGCGCTAGGTACTGCCCAATTCATGTTCTACAAAAATATTTTTACTTCCTCAGGCCACCATTCCGTTTCGAGAACCTCTACTACGCTTCGTCTCACCTTAGCGTGAACTATTGTTGACCGCACATGCTAAAAGCGCGAGCTAGTCGCTTTGGATCAAGCCCCGGCAGCGCACGAGCGCTCGTGCAGTGAGTACTCCAGTCAAGGCAGTAGGCTAGCCGCTCGCGCTTGCACAGCCTTCGCAGTTAGTCCATGCTAGGGTGCCTCAATGTCCCTTCTGTTTAGGGTGATGCCATCGTTTGTAGTACCCGATGCCGACAGCACGCGCTCACAGGAAAAATACAAAGAAATCGCAGGAAACAAAATGTCGCCGTAGCACAGACAGCGCCAGGAGCGCGTGCAGGGACACTCTCTTTCACGCGCTTCAGAACAAAAAGTAAAAATAAGCGTTCGAAACAAAATGGCCAGATGTCATCACCCCAAGCAAAGCGCACATGAAGGCACCCTAGTCCATGCTAAGGTGGGACGAAGTATATATACACATTACGCATACTACAACCATCAGGTGAACATACATTGAGCAGATACACATACATGGCAAATACACACATCAATACAACGGCACACTAACCCGAACACTACACACGAGCTCAGCGTTTCCGTGTTTTATACTGGTCGTTTTGCACGTACGGAATTTCTCGGTTACTGAATAAGCAATAAAAATATTCCCAGCATGTTGCTTTTTTTCCAGCAATGTCATACCTCTGAGAGTATTGTGAATGGCTCGGGGGATGAATCTCTTATTAAAAAGCAAACGCTCGATCATGCCGTAATTATTTGAAAGCCAATAAATCAAGCTGCTCCAATGCGGTTCGAAGCCATGAGTTTGTTTTCCCGCACGGCACGTCGTAGCCTGTATTTCTATTGTAGTGTTTGTTTTTCTATTTGTGGTGTTCTCGCAAGGCTGCAATTGCCGTCTTGAATTAAACTCTGTAGAGCGGATATTCACTCAGCTGGAAGTGATGCTTCACGGGCTGAGAAATCGCTTTTCGATGAACTTGAATGCAGTCAAAGCCGCGATTTGCGGCAGGTGTTAAGTGTACGGAGCTACGCCGTGGCGAGCTCGAAAACGCCTAGCGCTCATCCGAGC
Organism: Ixodes persulcatus; assembly: GCA_013358835.2. Classification (NCBI taxonomy): domain Eukaryota; kingdom Metazoa; phylum Arthropoda; class Arachnida; order Ixodida; family Ixodidae; genus Ixodes; species Ixodes persulcatus. The sequence goes on from JABSTQ010004322.1 coordinate 22,396, forward strand.
GCACCACTTGGAGGGCAGTTTCTCCAGGAACCGTAGTATATTTAAACAGCAAAATGAAGGGTAGCTTTATTTTTCGATTTTACCTACTATTCTTTTTTAATGCTAAAATTCCACACTGTAAATACACGTACTTTCCGTCACGATTTCGTACTGTTCAGTCCTTTCCCCAGAGCGGAATCGCTCTCGGGGACGAGACAACCGAAAGTCACATTGGCCACTGTACGATAGCAGCTTACTGTTCAGACTAGGGTGACCACCCGTCCCGCGACTCGCGGGACTGTCCCGCATTGAGAACGCGTGTCCCGCGTCCCGCAAGAAATACCAAAATCTTTCATATGTCCCGTTTTTCACATTGTCGTAGCATTCACTACTCAAATTTTGGCGCTTCCGAAGAACGGGCCACGGGGTAGCGCGGAAGTCGCTGATAAACATGTGAATCTCGATGGTTATGGCATTTTCTATACAAGCACTGCGAGAAGCGACCGTCGTTCTTGCAGGAGAAAGACGTGCATCTGCCGTTGTGCCTCTCCCCTTGAAAGCAAAATATTGCGAGCGAAAGTTGCTCGCCAAAAGTTGAAAAACAAACTATTGTAATTTTTTGCCAATCATACTGTGTCATGCGAAAGGGTTGTTGTGGAAAGATTTTTTTAGCATGGACGGCCACGCAAGACAAAAAACCTGCAACTCACAAGGGTCGAAAGAACAAGAGCATAAGGTTCTAATTTTGTGTAAGAGCATGTTAGTATAAGAGTAAGTGTCGACAGGAAACAATAAGCCGAAAAATATTTACTGTTTCTTATTTACTTTTCATGCATTGGGGTCTGCTGCAGTCAATTTTTATGTTTTCAACATAGACACCCATAATAAAATATTTACCATTACAATTACACAAAAATATATCACTGTGAATGAAAATTATTTCAGCTCAATTTCCGCCACACAATTTTCAGGTTTATGTTATGCTTTCGGAGAGCACAGGATATCGGGGTGTGCGTGATGGTGAATTTTTTTAAATACTTTTTTTCTTGAGTTATTAAAATATCGTCCTAATTTTACTCCCCCCCCCCCCCCTCCCCTCCCCTCCCCGTTCAGGGCGTCCCGCATTTCGCCTGCCGGAAGGTGGTCACCCTAGTTCAGACCAGCGTTCCAACATGACTATCCGCACTCCGGACGTCGATCGATTGCCCCTAATCCCTCAAGTGGTATAAAACTTGTTAATGTAAAGCGGAATGTCAACCTGCGACACCCCGCCCCCTCCGATCACGGCCCGATTTCCATAACGTCGAAAACGTCGACACAGTTCCGTGTTGTTTCGCTACTGTAGACTGTAGTTCCGCGTGAGTCCCGCAATCCGGAGACACGAGTTTGTTTACATCTTACCCAGTGTACGTGGCGCTGCGGCGCTGCTGGCACTGCTCCGGAACTTCGCCGTTTCTAGCGGCTTCGTTTGCTCGTTTGATAAAATTAGTGATAAAAACGTCAATGCAACCGAAATGTTCTGCACGTTTGGACTAGAAGACGGAATTACAGACGGCCTTCGCTGCCGCTGAAGCTCGATCAACTCAACAGCATTTATTAAACAACGTGCACGACCTGCTCGAAAAACGAAACCGAAAGAAGATGAGTCGAGAGGGACGAAAGCTTTCTCGCGTCTGCCTGGAGAAGGAGAAAAACGTCTCGTTCCTCCCTTTTTCTCGTGTCCGCTTGGGGGCGCGTCAGTAGAAGGGAAGAAGACGCGCCGTTGCTACTTTTTTCTTCCATTTTTTCTTAGAGTGTACCAAGGCAGACGGGTTCGGTATCCAAGGTAGTCACTGCGCTGTTCTTCGAGCCGCGTCCACGGCCTCTCTGGCGGCACAATTGAGGCAAAGTGTCCGAATTTTTGGCAGGTGTAGCAGTTACTTCCATACGCTGGGCAGTTCCGTGGTGGATGACAGGTGCCACATCTTGAGCATGTACGCAGGGCGGGTCGGGTATTTTGAGCAGAGCCGCTGGTCTGCGGCTTCATGCGATGCGTGCTGGTGCTAGGTGTGTGGCTTTGCTGTCTTCCACGGCGAGAGTCGTAGAGAGATAGACGATCCACGGTTTGCTCTCCCTGTTTATCCTGGACGTCGCGAGCATGTTGATTGGAGATTTCGGCAGCTTTGCATGACGATATAATCTTCTCTAGCGTCAGTTTCGGTTCTCGGAAAAGTCACTCCCGCAGCGCATCGTCTCTGATGCCGACGATGATGCGATCGCCGAGTAGGCGCTTCTCTTGTTCTCCAAACTCGCACTTACGTGCTTGTAACTTCAGCGCTGTCACAAAGTCGTCGATGGTTTGTCCTGGTTGCTGCACCATCGTGTTGAACACTGCCGTTGCTTGGGTCACGCTTTTGTACGGCGTGTACAAGTCGTCGAACTGCTGAAGGATCGCCGCGACGGAGTCCGATCCGTTTACTTCGGGAAACGTTTGCTGGATACGACGCGCTGCTGGTCCGAGAACATGAAGAAGGAGTGCTTTTCTGGATGCGTCGGGCTTTTCTGTGAATTCGATAGCCGTTTCGTAAATGGTGAATGCTGCGCGTCAATCATCCCACGCGACGGCTGGGTTGTCGCCGGACTCGAAAGGCGGTGGAGGTTGCAAAAAGGTGCTTGCCATCGTTGCCGGTTTACGTGGCAGAGGACTGGGCGTCGTCCGCTGTTGCGGGTGCTTCAGACACCATGATATGTCTTTGGGTTGACACTTTATTACGAGAACGGGAACGACGCCGAGTTGCACACGTGGGTGTCAAGGCCGGTTCGTGAAGAAATACAAAGTGCCACAAAGGGGGTGCCACCAATTATTCAACTGTAAATACATAACAGCCTTATCTGGGAAAGATTATATGATTATATTCAGAAGGGCTTGAACCGATGTCATGATGACTTAATTTTGGATGGAACATATAATGTTTTTTAACTCCACTTTCAGTTGCGAGTGGGCCTTGTGTCTTTCTTCTCTCATCTCGGTCTTTGTGTATTTTCGGCGCTTCTAAATATTTACGGGGCCTACGTGGCCCCCACATGGGCAAAGTGGGCTCGGGCAGCCCCTGAAATACTCTCGTGGGTCCTACCTCGGTTACGCGAGGGAAAATTTCAAATAGCTGTGAGCAAATCGAGAGTACGCCCACTTTTGCAGCCGGCGCAGCACCCCAGTGTGTCCCCCTCAGCAACTTGTGGGCATGCCCAACTTGGGCTGCTCGTGCAAACCCCCCGTTGACCCCACCACGGCTACGCGGGGTCAAATTTAGCACAGAAATTGGCTCTACGACGTCAACGTGCGGAACGCTCAACGTGGGCTACCCATGCAATGCTCCCGTGGGTTCCATCTTGGCTATTGGCGACGTGAGCGATCGAAAGCGTCGCTGTGTTCGGCCCACCACAATTGGCCGAATGCTGACTATGACGTCAGCAAAGGATTTCTCATCGACGCCAATAAGAGGAATGTAAGAACTTCAATTTTGACGGTGTTGCCAGTGTTGGTTTGAGAGTGCTATGATTTCAGGCTTTTCACCATACCCATTACAAACACCATCGAACTTGTTGTTCACCAGGTAATGACGTCACGAAAGGTAACCAAATGAGGGCGCCACCGAAACATCTCGCCGCTAATAGGGAGTATTCACCTGGACGCCATATTTGTGGGTGCTGTTTAGAGCGCATGCTCAGAACGAGCTCACATCACTAGGCTGCTAAGACCGGCACTCTTGATGGTGCGGAAGGCACGTTGCAAAATAACTGTGGAAGCTCGCCGTCAGCACGGCTCCACAGGGGCATGCCCAACTTGGGCTACCCGCGCTGTGGGTCTCATCTCGGCTTCACAAGGTCAGGTTTAGCACAGAGGTAGGTTCCACGGCGGCGCAGCGTGGGCATGCCAAATTTGAGCTGCTCATGCAATGCCTCCGTGGGTCCTACCTCGGCTATATACGGGGGCATGTTAAGCGGATAGGTGGGCTTCATATGGGCATGTAGAACTTGGGCTGCCCATGCAACGCCACCGTGAGTACTACCTCGGTCCTACGAGGCCAGGGTTGGCACAGAGGTAGGCTCCACGGACACCGCGTAGGCATGCCCAACTTGGGCTGCCCAACCTGGACAGCCAAAGGATTCCATGGAATTCCCTCGCGGGCATCGCATGGAATTCACGTCTAACTCGTTTTTTTTTTCAAGAACCTCTTCAGCTTCCCCTTGGCGCTGCTTCGTAGCTCAGTGGTAAGGCTGGTTTACACAGGAGCGTTTCCTTGCGTTTTCTTACGTTACGTATAAGACTCCGGATCATGAGTGCCTCGAATGGCGCGTGCTAGTCTGCTCCTTGAATTGGTTGCCACGCTTCATTCGAAGCAGATATGTCTCTGTGGCTCTCGACGTAAGCCGACGTAGGCTTTCGTAACATAACGCAAAGTAAGTAAAAGGTGCTCGACCTTTTTTTAAAGATTTTAGCGCGATAGCATTAAGGAGCTCGTGTTAGAGAAAAGCCGATCTCTGTGGCGTGACGGGCAAATCCTGGTTGGTCGATAGGATCATGACGTCACAGTCACATTACCTTGCGCGAGAATTTCAAACAACCCACAACGCTGACGTGAAACGTGACGTCACGCGTGGAATGAAAGTGATTAAAACATGACATGTAATGCAAATTAAAGATCGCCGAATGTCTCAAATGATTTCACTTTATGAAGTAATTCATTGGCCTTAAAGGGATACTGAACCAAGGAATTTAGTGTCCATAATAAGTGGCGCACGTTCTTTCCACGAGCCAGCAGCCGCCGGTGTGCGCGAGCACACGCAACGAAAATGACGTCTAAGACCTCCATTTGCGGTTAAGATGACAGTGAAATGTATAGGCTTCGGGCCAAAGGAGAATAAAGAGAAGTTTTTCATCTACACAGTAGTGTCTGGTGTATAAGGTAAGCGATTAATTGGTCTAATAAGCACGTAGCTTTCACTTGTAGAGATGAAAAGCCTGTCTTTATGCTCCTTTGGCCCGAAGCCCATGCATTTCACTGTGCCTTATAAGCGCGAATGGAGGCCTTTGACGTCATTTTCGTTGCGTGTGCTCGCGCACACCGGCGGCTGCTGGCTCGTGGAAAGAACGTGCGCCACTTATTATGGAGGAGGAGGAGGACAACATTTATTTGTCCATAGATGGGGTCAGGGAAGAGGGAGTGTTGAGAGAGCCTCCCCCTCTCCCCCCTCAGTCGGCGGCCAGGAGTTCTTGTTCCTTGGCGGCGGCCTCGGCCATCTGGACCAGACGGACCTGTTCTCCCGGGTCCGAGCTGAGCAGCACGGTCTCCCACTGCTCGGAGGTTCTAATGTTTAACATTAAATTTTGAGCTCTATTTCTTTCACTAAATTCTTTGGTTCAGTATCCCTTTAAAGAATGAAAGTATGAATTTTAGGCGGGATTCAAACCCACGACCCTTCGGTTGCGAGCCAGACACGCTATACTGACTCGGCTACGCAAGGCACGCTTGCACGGCGAATGAGAAGGCGATGCGAAATGGGCCCGGAAACGCCATCGCGTTCCATTCTTAAAGGCGAATGACGTTTCAGCTTCTTCCTAGGTCCTTAGCTTTACTCAACTCAAAAGCGAAATGAGAAATCACGCGGCTGTGAAGTGCTTGGGCACCGGTACGATCCAAGCTTCTAAAGTCCTTCTTAAACACAACATGAAACTTGTCATTCGCAAGCGGTGATAAGTGCCGTCACTGCACTCATTGGCCAGGAACGCGAATTAAAATATGCATTGACGGATTGATTGTACGAGCGCATGCTGTAACGCAGTGCTCGCATCCAACGCGGCTCCCTCGCTCGGCCGGGAGAACTTCCGTTTCTGGTAGAAAGACATACTTTACGTCAAGGCCACGTGATTTCACATGTTGGTGGCCGAGTCCGGTCGAGTCGAGGAGCAAAGCAGACGTGAGTTTTCATCTCTCTTTTTTGGGGGCGAAACTGGAGGCAATAAAACGAAAAAAGATTCCTGCTCCAGGTTCCATGGACATTGAAAATGAAAAGACCGATCTCACCAGCCAGTTTGACCACGCCACCGCTGCCGCAATGCATCGAGGGAATTTTAGACTTTCTGCACGTGCGAAAACCTCGTTGGAGCTCTGCGCGTGTAGAGCATGAGACGGCACGAGCCCTTGCATGCATGGCCGTCTTGCACCTGTGAACTAAAGTTATGGCGGCGTCACGCATGCGCCGAACGCTTAGGGAGATCGGTCTATTGGGGTCTTCATCTGGAAAAAGCTGGACAATCATTTCATAGCCCCTTCAAGCGTCCTCCAAGTTTTGTAACATCGGACACGGATGGCCTATATCGCCAACTAGAACATCAACGGATGTCGATTTCAGTGGTGGGAAGAGACCATAACAGCTATCGGTGTAAAACACTTAGGGACAAGGACAGAGAGCACAGGTACTTCAGAAGTGCGCTGTCTGTCCAATCAAGTAGAGAAGTTGTGCTCACAATGATGACACGCAACTAGGTTGTGAGGAGAAGGGACACTTTACAAAGTAAGGCAAACATTTTCAGTGAAACGCGACGAAGAGCATAAATACAGCGCATTCAGCAAGGCGCCGAGGACGCGTCGAGTTGAAGCCACCTTATGGCGGCCGCGTCACGTGATTACAAGGTGGCAGCGCTCATGCGACGGAGGCTGAGAACGTCTATATATAAAAAAAAAAAATGTATGCGGTCTGTGCGTGCCACAGTCTGTGGTCCATGGTCTTTGTCAGCAAGATCAGGTTTGCGTGATTTATTTTATTTATTTATTAATTCTGTTTACGCCTAGCAGGGCTGTGAAAACTTATGGGGTACAGGTTCCCACTCATCAGGCCCACAAAAATGCACAACTAAAAAGTGCAAAAGAAATGAAGTTCGATTAGAGCCACTCAACATGCTAAGCTTTAGAGTAATGACACTTCAGGCCGTTTTGGCGCTTAAAATATTTGTTCCCAGTTATTAGAATGACTCTGACGTGAACTTTTCCCCTTATTTTGAAAAAGTGAAAAGAAGTGTACTTCTCGTGTTTTCTCGCTAGTTCTATATTTTTTCCTTTTGACTCATGTGCGTGCGCCCCTCCTAAGGCTGTTAAGTAGCACAATGAAACGCACGATTGATCGATTATTTTGAAATCATATAAAACAAATTTCCGTCCTCAACGATTGTTCAGTGTACGCGAGAGAACAACTCCGGCGTTGCCTACTCTATTGCAGGTTCAGAAAAGAAGGGCATGCTCCTCACACAACGCCCTTCACTCTTCGCCTTTCGAAAGACCTACCCCTCCTCGCCTCCTCTCTCCTACTCTCCAGCGTTCGTGCTGCTAAACTTGAGATTGGAGGGGCTTTGCGGAAGGCGCTTGTTCCACTTTTCTATACCACAGCCAGAATTGAGCGACAGTCATTACAAGCAATTAAATTACTTCTATTCGATTACTTTTCGAAGTAATTTATTAATTGTTTGATTACCTTTATTAGGGAGTCATTATAACAGCTACTAGTTTGCCCTTCTCTTTCTAATGGGGCCCTTTGCTTCTGAAAGATTCGCACCCAGAAATTCTCGAATCAAGTCTGGGACAGGAGGATGGTTTACCGATACTAATGAACCGAGAAAATAAGTAGCTTATAATTCGGTGATTCTAATCCAGTAATTAACAGTATAAAGAAAAAAAAAAACTCTTTTGAAACCGACATAAAATGGTCTGTCTTTTTGAAAATCTGAAGTATTTGGAAAAAGTAACGTTATTTCTTCAAGTATCGGTCAATTAAAATTTGTTTTGTAAGTAATCAAGTTATCTAATTCAATACTTTTTAACTAAGAAAAGCTAGTCAATCCTTTCATGGCCCCTTTAAGCGTCCACCAAGTTTTGCAACATTGGCGACGGATGCCCTGATTACGTTTCTCGAACAACGTGTACAAGAATGCCTCCAACCGGGTATATAGCATTGTATTAAAATTCAAGAAGTTGCATTTTCGAAATGTAACTATCGCCAGTCGCGCCCGATCTGAACTGAGCAAAGGAATGGCGGCGCCTAGAGAAAACCCGGCTAATAGAGTGCCGACACTCTATAAGCGTAGCCCTATTAGTGACCCCGAGTTCCGTGAACCGAGTGTGCACGCGGTGGTGCCGTGGTCGCTGAACGTCCGGGCTGAAGCTCTGGAAGAGTATTCCGCTACCGAGGGGACACGGGCTCGTCGCCTTCTCCGCCAGCTGCAGCGCCCTCCTGCGACAGGTTTAGGTGACGAAGGAGTGAACGCATTTTAGAAATGGCAGGGAAACAGTCAGACATGTACAAATTACTCAAAAAAGGTAGTTAAGTTAAGTTACTGAGTATCGACGCCAAAAGTAATTGGAGTAGAGTAGAAATTACACATTTGTAATAGTAATTGAGTAAACTACTAACTACTGTAAAAAAGTAGCGAGTTACTTTGAAGTTACTTTCGAAGTTACTTTTTTCATATTTTTGTGGTAGCAAAATGAACAGCAGTTTTGATTCGTGAAAAACCTTGCGAGCCTGAAATAAATGCAGTCATTTTATGACTTGCGTTTTCACCAAAATAGGTTATTCACTCGCAGAAGCAATTTACTTTCAAAGTTATTGATATACTTCGTTTCATCTTGTGTGCGAGCGTAGGCAAAGCTGGAAGCGCGAGCACGAAAGCTCCGTGCGTTCAGGCCTTGCTCGAGCGCGCGAGCTGGGGAGAAACGCAAAAAGCGCTGGTCTCGCGCTTCTAGCTTTGGCTTCGCTCGCAGATAAGGTGAAACGAAGTATTAGCCCCGTGCGCGACCGAAAGCGTCGCTGTGGTCGGCCTTCCACGATTGGCCGAACGCTGACTATGACGTCGGAAAGGGGATTTATCATCGACGGAAATAAGAGGAATGAAAGAACTTTAATTTTGACGGTGTTGGCAGTGTTCCTTTGAGAGCGCAATGATTTCAAGCTTCCACCATGCTAATAACAAACACCATCGAACTTGTTGTTTGCAAGGTAATGACGTCACAAGGGGGAACCACAGGAGGGCGCCACCAAAACATCTCGCCGCTAATAGGGGAGTTTTCGCCTATTCCTCCTAACGACGTCCCCAGCTCAGCTAAAAAGACGTTCCACCGACGCGCTGGATGGAACGGCAGCGTTGAGTTTGAGAAACCGGCTGTGCACGGTCGGGTAAGCGAGGGTTGGCATCTTAGGTGTCCATGACGAAACATGTGAGGTTTGCCTCGTTTGAGGGGTTGTATAACAAACTCTCCTCCTTTTGTCTTTTTCTTCGGCAAGTTGAGATTGTTATGACTGGCCCCTCTTTATTCCCACGACGTTCGGAGAGTACGCTGAGCGAGTGCACCTGACCGTCAAGGGTTCAAGTCTCACGCCACGACGATGAGATCATCCGGACGACTGCGCGTATCGTTGCAGTGCTGTGCTACGCTACCGAAAAAAAAAGTTTTTTATTTTTTATTTAACAGAAGATAAAACGAAGTATACTTAGCCGCTGACGCCGGGTCCAATAAAAGGAACTCCCAAGGGTGACTCGCAACCCTCGCCGGTGACTACGGATCCTGACGCGCCTGACACGCCTGACAAGTAAATCGTTTTCAACGAAGAGGAGGTCTCCCTGTCCTGGAAGGTCGGAAGGGCTCGAAGGATTACGTGAACAAGCATTGACGCTCGTATAGTTGCAGCTGGAAGCGGGAATGTGCTCCCATTAACGGATTATCCGTGTCTGCGTTTCTGTGCGGTGGAGTCCGGCTGTGCAAGCGAGTATTCGCTGACGACGAGGCGACGATGGGAACAGGCGCCCAACTCCGAGGTCATGCCAGTGGCGCCTCCTGTAGAACCCCCAAACCGCCTGAGTCAGAACTCACAAAGGGCAGGCAACATGAAAACAACAACCTTCGGAGTGCCCCCGTCTTTGCTTGCACGGTTGCAGCCGAAGGCGCGGCGCCTGCGTGCATTACCGGATTAGGTCAATACCCGACCAAGGCCTGTTAAGCATCTCTTCCCGCGTTCGTGCGCGTCGGTGTTATGTTTTGGCTGCTCATCGCCGCCTTGGCCCAAGGACGCCTGTGATGCATTTTCTACGGCTGCGAGGGGGCCCCTTGTTCGGGAAGGCAACTTCATCTGCCGGCGATTTCGAAAGTAGTTAGTAATTTGAGTAGAAGTTACCTGAAAAATGTAGTTAAAGTAAACTACTAATTACCCAAATAAAGTTGTAATTGAAAGTTACCAAGTTACTCGGAAAAGTAGTTAAACTACAGTAGTTTGAGTAGAGTAGTAGAACTACGTCCAAGTCTGGAAACAGTACATACATGGCCTGCACGTGACGTCACCGGACCGTACCGATGGTCATTCATACAGGAAGTATTCACCAGAGGCTAGAGCCGATACCGCCTATACACACCTATTTACCTCGAGAATCGTAGTAAAAGTAGTCCGGCTCCCCGCGGAACGTTATCAATTTCTCTTTTCATGCGTTGAATTAAGATATATGTCTTACATTAGCTTTATAAGATAGTAAGGTATATATCTTACATTAGCTTTACGTTATTTTAACAAGACGTGCACGTTTCAATGCCAAAATCGTCGTTTCTTCGTTCTACAACCAAATATTGTAAGACCTATTTCGCGCACCGCAGTTTGCGTCTGCTTTTCCGCCAACGAGCTGAGACGGACGCGCGTCTGTGGCTTTGCGGCGTTTTTCGTCGAGCTTCACCGTTTTTGCCGCTTTGGGGCGAGTCGGGGATCCACTAATGTTGACATTCTCAGGCAGCCTCGTAGAGGCACCCGTCGTTTTGCTGAGAAAGAGGCTCTCGCGTGTCCTTCAGACTTAACTATATACTTCAGAGTCTTGGATCACACACTCGCGACTGCTTACGACCGGATCGATAGGCTAAAAACCGGTTGTTAAAGGAGCGGTGCAACGATATTCAATTGGAATGTTTTTCACTTTACACGAGCTTACTGGCACTAGTGGGACTCAAGGATTCTCGCTCGCAACGCCACTGGCCAAGGAACTCCTTTGTTGCGGTGTAATTTCAAGGACAAAAGCGATCATTTTCATTCAATCTCTCCTTTGCAAAATTTGATGACGTAACGTGGGGATCGCAGAACGCCCCAATGACGATATTTGAATGCGGTTCATAGATAGGACCCGAGCACTGCGTGGGCACTCGATTTGGGCTCGTGATAATTACTAGCTCGAGAAGCATTCGGGTAGTGGCCCGCGTCCAATCGCTGCAACAATGACAATAGCGGATCCATAACAATGTCTAGAACTCAGCGCGTGTCCTGTGCTTTGCCAACCCCAGCGCGTGGGTATGATCAACCTTGGCGGCATATAATCGGCTCCAGATCACGTGGCCGCTTGTTCTGGCTGCGAGTTGAGGGGTAAACGCTGCTCGTTTTTTTAAATTTTTTTCTGGGACTTCTACTGCGTGGGGTGAAAAACGAACGCGTGTTTCATAGGTCATTAACGTCAGGGATCCGTTCTAAGCGGTATTTGCGCAAAGTACAAAAATTGTTGCGTCGCCCCTTTAATCCTTTCGTGACGGCTTGCGACCAACTCCGCAGCGGCTCGTCCGGTCGTTAGCAGTCAGAAAAGGCTTAAGGGAACCAGGAAACAAATTTTGGGCTGATATAAATGAATTTAGATTGGGATTTTACTAATAACATATCGTTTAGTGCGAGAAAAGAAAAAGACGGTAGAAAGTCGAAAGCGTGCTTTTCGGTATGAAAATTTGAAATATAGCGGACTATTTTGTACCTCCCTTCCTCCAAAAGCTCTCTCCCTTTTCACCGTGATACATCCGCTGTACCCGAAACACGTCAGTCGTCCCCAGCACTGCGTCACTATAATACTCCGTTCACCCCTAAGCTGACAGTGCGGTGGAAGCTAGGCGCTTGCCGGACCAATCAGCCGCCTTCTTTTCATCACCTAACCCTGTTCTCTGCGTGTGCGCACCATAGAGTTATTACAATAAACACTAGAGGCTCAGCTGGCGCTAGTGTCTACGGGACTTTCGATTGCAAATTGAAGCAGACAGCAAGCAGTCTACTTTTGCAGTCTTCCTGTGTATTCCTATGGGAAAACGTACATGATATTTTTCTCTTCCCCAGGGAATAATAGTAACTGGACACGTTTCTCGCTACGCGAACGCCCGATTGCCTCCAGCCAAATGGCATTCCTTTCGGGGCGACATGGCTGCTGGAAGGCTCGCTGTCAGGATCACTCATCTGACATCTCCGAAAAGTCGGCATTTGCACGCGCAAGCAAGCAAAAAAAAAAAAAAAAAAAACACGCTAAGCAAGCAAAGAGGAAAACGAAAATACCGCGCTATGAAAGCTAAAACCTCGCGTCGCTTCCTCTCACTAACACCTGCGACAGCTGCTAAACACACACTACTTCACTTCAAGAAGTCTCACTCAAGCACCTGGGTCAGCACGAAACACTGATCACTTCGGCGAAACGACTAGTCGAGGTAGGCGAGACAGGCGGGAACAGACTTCGGTGGCCATGAAAGAATGGCGAAGCTTTTGTTTGTTATGGTAAGAATCCAAACGGAAGTGCCCGTTTTGTAAACCTTTTGTAAAGAATAGTAACTTTTATCACATGGGTTATTCTTTAAACATAAAATATGCCGCTCAAAAGGAAACTGCAACATATAACAAAGGCTTAACAACCAAGATCTAAGCTGTCAATCAAACTCTTAGCCAATGAGAAGTATAGCAGCCGATTGGGATTGACGTCACGGAACCCCAACTTCGTGGCGCGCGATTTAAAATGGACGAAATAGCCGCAAACTAAAATCAGTCTCACGCAATAAATATTGCTGTAAAAAATTTTTCTTTTCGCGGAAAAATTGTTTTTTTGACATGCTTGTTCCAATTAAGCTGTTTAAAAAAAAAAACTTTTTTTTTTCTTTGCAGTTACCCTTTAAAGTGAAACAGTAACCCTGGCTGTTTTTCGAGCTACCCGTACTAAACAGATTTTCGGAATACCCAGGCTTTAGTTTTATAGGTATGCTATTTTTATCTTTAAATTAAAGATAGCTAAGAAAACGGCAAAGGAAGTTTGTGCCAAAACCAGTATTCAAATTTTACCACGCTCAGTGTGGGGACGTCACGTGTTGTGTAGCTTGCAAGTCGAGCAGGTAGTCTAAAAGACACGACATTTTTGCGCTTTCCTTTTCGATTTGCTGGGGTAAGCTTTTCTAGCATTCATTTCACGCTATCAATATCTTGTGACCCGTCGGCACCAAGCTGTGCTGCCCCCATATTACATCGTTTGACGTCACATATTCAGTGTTGCCAGTAGCTCCTCTCGACCTCTTGAACAAAATTTGAAAATTCGCTAACTTCACAACAAATTCTAATTGTAATTCGTAATTTGGGTCACTTTTCGAGATATGTGTATTATAGGCTAGCGTTGAACCGATTCTGGGGCAAATCAGTGACTGTGAACGCGACCCAGTATTTACCTGAGGAATTCCTGTCCCAAGATCGGCCGGAGCTCCTCCCGCATCAGGCTATGAGAGAAGAACGAGACGGGGATCATCATGGAACTCAGACTTGAACGACACTCATTACAAGTAATTAATTTACTTGTAACCGATCACTTTTTGAAGTAATTTTGTGTATATTTGAATATATTTATTTGGAAGTAATCGCTAGGGTAATCTGGGGTCACGAATGACAACTGATAAGGCGGCGAATAACTGAGTAAACTGAACGTTTAATGGGGCGAACTTGTGCCCCCCCTGTGGTAATAATCACGTTTATGCGTTTCAATAAAACCCCGAGAGGGGGCGGCCAGTTGGGGGCGCGTGCTTAACCCAGCTCGCTGGTGCTGTTCTGTCTCTCTCGGTGTGGTCAATCCGAATTATCACGACATGGTGTCAGAAGTGGGGTTCGAACGGCCACAGCACTGAAAAGGGCAGGCGTGACGAGCGGCGGTCACAACAGAAGAGGCGTCCGACCGGGAAGAAAGAAAACGGTCGGGTTGTACGGGTGCGGCAGAGACAAAGATGGCGGCGGGCGAGCATCGGGAAACCAGGCCAGCCTACGGTTTCGCGCCACCGACGGCGTTCGATTTTCAACGCCCAGAGGAGTGGACGGCCTGGTCCAGCCGTTTCCTCAGGTACAGAAGGGTCTCGCGACTCATGGAGGAAGAAGGAGCAGCTCAAGTAGACGCTCTAATCTACTGCATAGGGGGAGATGCCGAGGACATACTCGCCGCAGCAACGCTGACGGAAGAAGACAAAGTGGACTTCGAAAAGGTGCTGGAAGTATTCCAAAATCATTGCATCGGAAAAAGAAACGTTATTTACAAGCGAGCGAGGTTTCATCAACGCAAGCAAGAACCTGGCGAGACCGTCGAGGCCTTCGCAACGGCCCTACAGAGACTGGTGGCCTACTGCGGGTACGGAGCACTCAAAGAAGAATTGGTGCGCGACCGCCTGGTGGTCGGCTTACAGGACGGGAAGCTGTCAGAGACGTTACAAACTGATCCCGAACTCACCCTGGAGAAGGCTTTACAAAAGGCGAGACAAAAGGAAGCCGTACGAAGGCAGCAGGCTGTCGTGCGCCAGGAGAACCCAGCAGAAGAACTATCTGTCGACGCCCTCCGGAAAACGTCGAGTAAAGGCCGCTCCAGTTCCGGAGACCAAACAAACGAGACTGCGGGGTGGAAGAGCCCGCCACACGGTTGCTGGAAGTGCGGCGGACAAAGCTTCCATGAAAAGAGCAACTGCCCGGCATCCACGTCCAAATGTCACTCCTGTGGCAAGAAAGGCCACTGGCAAAAGATGTGCTACAAGAAAACTCTACGAGAAGTCACCACAGAAAAGAATGAACCTTTACAGAAAAGATGGTCACTGGGCGCACTCAAGGAGGGTAGCAACTCATCAGCATGGAGAAAAGAGCTCAGCGTCAATGGAAAGCCAATCACTTTCAAGATTGACACCGGGGCAGATGTAAATGCGGTGCCACTGAGGGCTGTTAGAGATGTGAGTGCAGTACAACCCACTGCAGTGAAACTCTACGGTGCCGGCGGACAGCCACTGAAGGTGTTGGGAAAGGTTCAAGCCACCCTAAGCTGTGGAAACAACAGCGTCCGAGATGAGATGTATGTTATCCAAGGGCTGGAAGAACCTCTGCTGAGTCGTCGGGCGAGTACGGGTCTAAAGAATGTACAGCTGCTGCAAGCGGTTACAGCAGACCCAGGTGCCAAGTATAAAGAAAATTTCCCAGGAATGTTCAATGGTCTCGGGGAAATGAAAGGTGACTACCACATCAAGCTCGAGGCAGGTGCAAGCCCAGTGTCAGTAAACACGTCACGGACAGTGCCCTTGGCTCTGTTGGATAAGGTCAAGGCCCAGCTGACGGAGATGGAGAAAGACGGCATTATTAGGAAAATCGTAGAGCCGACTCCCCGGTGCTCAGCTATGGTGGTGATCCCCAAATCAAGTTGGGAAGTCAGGATTTGTGTTCACCTGACAAACCTCAACAAGTGCATCGAAAGGGAGAAGCTTGTCCTCCCGTCGGTAGAAGAAACTCTGGGGCGTCTCGCTGGTGCGAAGGTTTTTTCGAAGTTGGATGCCAAAGCGGGATTCTGGAAAGTGAAATTGGCTGAAGACTCACAGCTGCTCACAACTTTTATAACCCCCTTTGGCAGGTTTTGTTTCCAAAGGCTCCCCTTTGGCATCTCCTCGGCGCCTGAGCACTTCCAAAGACGTATGAATCAAGTTCTTGAGGCGATACCTGGAGTGTTGTGTCACATGGATGACATTTTGATCACGGGAAGAGATCTCAAAGAACACGACGAAAGGCTGGAGGACGTCCTTTCGAGACTGAATGCTGCGGGAATCACACTTAACGATAAGTGCGAGTTCGCAAAAACATCTTTGAAGTTCTTGGGACACATCCTGAGTGCGGAAGGGATCCAGCCAGACCCCGAAAGAGTGAAGCCAATCATGGACTTCGGGGCACCGGACACCGTTATTAAAGTTCGTCAGTTTATCGGCATGGCTAACCAGGTTGGACGGTTTATACCCAACTTGTCGGAAAAGCTAAAACCCATCAGAGATCTTCTCAGAAAGGACGCAGAATGGAACTGGGACGCCCAGCAGCAAGGATCATTCGACCAGGTGAAGCGAGACATCGCGGAAGCTACAACGCTGACACTTTATGATCCCCGACAGCAGCTGATCGTGTCGGCAGACGCCTCGGCGTATGGGCTAGGCGCAGTGCTGTTGCAGAAGGATAGACAAGGACTGGTGAGCCCGGTCGCTTTTGCATCCAAAGGACTGAGTGAGACGGAAGGAAGGTACGCGCAAATAGAAAAGGAGGCTTATGCGGTCACTTGGGCATGCGAACGCTTTGAAAAGTTCCTGATAGGAACCAAGTTTCATGTGCAAACGGACCACAGACCCCTAATTGCGTTATTGGGTGACCGAGAGTTGAATACCATTCCTGCAAGGATCCAGAGGTTCAAGCTCAGACTCATGCGTTTCAGCTACTCCATAGAACATGTACCCGGGAAGGATTTGTGGACGGCAGATGCTCTCTCGAGATCACCTGTAGAGCCCCCTGAGAAGATGGAAGAGGAGTTAGAGGCGTACGTCCAGCTTGTGACAAGCTTCCTGCCAGCTACGAGTCACTATCTGGACGAAGTACGCACTGCTCAGAGTCAAGATCCTGTATGTTGCAAGTTAAGAGAGTACTGTGCAAAGGGCTGGCCCCACAAGACGGACATCCCACCAGAGATCGCTCCTTACTTCAGGAACAAGGACAGCCTCACGGTACAGAGCGATCTCCTCGTGAAAGACAATCGGCTAGTAATCCCGAAGTTATTGAGAGAGAAAGTGCTGTGCCAATTACATGCAGGGCACCAAGGAGTGTCCAAGTGCAGGGAACGAGCAAGAATGTCAGTGTGGTGGCCAGGACTCAGCACTCAGTTGCAAGAGGTGGTTACCAACTGCACAAGCTGCATCCAAGAGCGCATCCCAAAAGTGGAGCCTATGATAGCATCGGAGCTCCCTGACTATCCATGGCAACGTGTTGCAGCCGACCTGTTTGAATTGAACGGCAAGCACTACCTTGTAGTTGTAGATTACTACTCCAGATTTATAGAAGTGTGTCTGCTGAAGCAAACAACATCGGAAGCGATTGTGGCGGACCTAAAGTCTGTGTTTGCCCGCCATGGGATACCGGAGGTGTTCAGGTCAGACAACGGACCGCAGTTCGCGTCCAAGAGTTTTGACGAATTCACAAGAAAGTACCAAATTCGCCACATAAAAAGCAGCCCACACTATCCCAAGAGTAACGGGGAAGCAGAACGCATGGTAAAAGTTGCCAAAGACATCCTGAAAAAGGCCGAAGACCCGGACCTGGCACTTTCGATCTACAGAACTACACCAGGCCCCTGCGGATTTAGTCCAACTCAACTACTGATGGGACGGCAACTACGTACAACTTTGCCTATTTTGCCATCCATGTTAACCCCGAAAATGCCAAACCACGCGGATTTCCGAAGAAGAGATAAGGAAGAGAAAAGAAGGCAGGCCCAAGGATACAATCAACGGCACGGAGTAAGCTGCCACAAGGAGCCGTCCATCGGTGGCTCTGTCTGGGTCAGAGATCCTGGCACGCCGGGGCAGATTGTGAGGAAAACGAACAACCCGAGATCCTTCGTGGTGGAGACACCGTCTAGACAACTCGTCCGGAATACATGCCATTTAGTCCTAGCAGAAACACCGAGAAAGAGTGCTCAAACCGGGTACAATGAAGACGAAGAAACGATTTGCGAACAAGTGATCAATCCAGGCGAGAATGTCCAGACAACGTGCTTTAAGGACAAAGAACCGACATCGGAACAGGTACTCGACCCAGAGGGAGGTCCCGCTACGACTCTCGTTCCGGAAGAATCTGTCATCGACTCCGGCACAAGGAACGAGGAGCCCTACACTTTCACTAGAGCTGGGCGACGAGTCATTCGGCCCCAAAGATTCAGAAACTAGTTTCAAGCCCATTGTAGAGAAAGGGGGATGTGGTAATAATCACGTTTATGCGTTTCAATAAAACCCCGAGAGGGGGCGGCCAGTTGGGGGCGCGTGCTTAACCCAGCTCGCTGGTGCTGTTCTGTCTCTCTCGGTGTGGTCAATCCGAATTATCACGACATGTACGTTCTACCAGGAGGGTAGACCCTCACATGCCCTTTGCTCCGCAGTAGGTATGACTTTCCTGGGTGCTCACAAAAGGAGCACCCATACATACCATTAAACTGCCTGATGGCTTGCAGCATTGGTCGTGCAACTGCGTCGACGGATGAGATGGGGGCTGTAATGTATGAAACAATGGTCCTTCCCGTTTCGGGATGTCGCCAAGTTAGTCCGTTAGTGGCAAGTTCCATCACTTCCAGGACAAAAGGCTTCAAAAATGTGTTCATCATCGGCTTCACACCGAACCACAGGAGCGTCAAAATTTGGAATCTCTTTCGGACTAGCGGCGGTAGCTCAGGGATGATACAATGAACTGGCCAGAGTGATTTAGTTGAGCTTTTGAAGACCTGCACACCATCAGTGTTCCACAGGAGTGAGAAGTTGAATCTGGACGAATTAGCAGGTTGTTCTTGATACATTAAGCCGTCGATAATATCCTTGACTGGCTTGTCACTTGTTTTGCCGGAAGTTTTGGGGAAGTAGGCGTAAATTCTGTCGTCTTCAAGAAATGATCGTAGTGTGTCGGCTAAACTCATTTGCAGAAAAGTTCCCTTGTTACGGTAGGCCTGATCACAAGTTGGACAGACTGCCGCTTCCTCAGCTAGGTATGTTTGACAGTTAAGACAATAAAAGTTGTTACAAACTCCTTTTCCCCTCTGGAATTGTGAGAGGAGCTTAAAAAATTTGAAAGTTGTGTCCGGAAGTGTGTTAGAAGATGGAAGCATTGCCGAGAAACCAGAGAGGATTTGGCCCAAACATTCCCTCGTTAGCCGAAACTTGAAAGAAATCATTACGAGAATGAGACAAGCCTCGATGTTGGTGAAACAGCTGCCATCATACAGCGGACACTCATCAGGGTGACGGTATTCGAAAGTAACTGTACCGCCATCCTCTGCTGCACAGTCCTCAGTGTAAGAGTTGGCGCAGTCGAACTCACTCATCTCGCTCTCAGAACATGACACAGGGGGGCTTGATGAACAAGCTTGTCCACCATTCAGCGATGAGCCCGGCACATCCATTGATGTGGCATCGTCAGTCGGAGAATTGGTCGTTTCTCTGGAGGCTCCTGTTTCTAAGATCTCCCAGCGGCAACAGGTCTCTCGGGGAAGCTAGAATATAATGAAAACTTTGATCTGCATGTGAAAATTTCATTGTATCCCTGCATAGGAACTAGTCTATGAAAGTGCTTATTTAACCTTGGCTGACATGACATCTGTGATGTAATGTACGTAGCCAGCCCCTGTTATAACCTCGACTGACTGAATGGCAAACCGAGAAAAGAGCGAAGTAACTATTTACGATTGCAGCATGAAAACAGGGTTTGTAATTAGCAATGCATTGTGAATAAAGGCAGCCAATGGTCATCTGGCACCGTTTGACGGCTGAACTTTTTCAGATTATTGTGTTACTCTGTGAGGGTGCCTAAAATACGAACCAAATTACATTATGTATATTCTGTGCGTAGAAACAAAAGAATGGGAGGAGCAGAAAAATCACTTTAGTTTCATTCCGCCCCTTGAATTTCTTTTGCACCTCATAGTAAACCAACATGAACTCGCCATCCCGCAAAAGTACACATTTTTGGCAATCACAATCTTCCAGCAGCAATAAACAGTGTGATGTAACCCGTCAGCAATACGAAGGTGAATGCCAGATCGTCAGCCGCTCCATGCTATCAGTGCCGTGACGGCTTGCGAGTCTTATCGCGCACTTCGCCGATATTAAGCGCTTGAATCAAACGCAGTTCTCAGCGTGGAATTCGGTTTCGATTTCGGTATCGCTGTTTGTAGGCGCCGTGCCCATGCCACTGACAGGAAGTGCTTTGCATTTTACACGTGAAAAAAAAAAAAAAAAGCGGAAGTTTGGAGCATTTCATAACAAATACTGTCTCGAGGCCAAAAGGATGAGCGTGCCTTTATCAGCCAAAAATAAATGATATCGCATTTAAAAGAGCTACTTTAAGGAATCACCAAGCGCCCCTCGATAACGTCTGAAAGGCTCCTACTAATCCTTGTGCTTTCTGCGGCGATACCGTAGAGCTAACGGCAGATTGATACTTTAGACCCATGTTGCGGATAAAACAAAACAGGACGCGGGATGGCAAAAAAACCGCCTCCGCCGGTGCTCGATCGCCGACGGCGATCGAGCACCGGCGGAGGCGGTTGATCTGACACAGAGCCGTATATGTAGAGAGTTTGGCCATTCGTTGGGAAGTATAGGAGACAAATGAGGAGGCGCCATTGGCCGAAAGCGGGCTGGGCGTGTTCCAGGGCGTCTTCAGAAATTCGAATGTGACCAACCAGAAGCCGGAAATAATACCCTGGCGGTGGTCGCGAGAAACAAACCTGATAACTGCATTGGAGTAACTCTCAATGACTGAAAACATGGTACACGTGACGTTTCAATCACGCTCATCCAAAATGATGGTGGAAGAGTGCGACTAGCGGAACGATCAACATAATCCGTACGCTAAGCGCCGAGGGCCGGGAATCTGCCGTCCGAGCGGTCACACTCTGTCCGAGCAAAACAGAGTTGAGCGGCGCATTCGTTTCTTACATCTTTCTGCATGATCATGATCAAAACAACACGTGCACCCTATTTTCAACCACGAAGAGTTACTACACTTCACTCTTACGCGCTTATTAAAACCATATACGAACATAGACCTTTGATCAGAGCTGTTTCTCGCTACGACCGCTAGGGAATTCTTTTCGGCTTCTGGTTGGCCAAGAGAGCATGCCAAGCCCTCTTTCCGAGTCTGGCGCACGCCCTGACTCTGCCCGCGCCTCCCATTGACCAAACTCTCTACATATACGGCTCTGATCTGACATACCGCGTTCGGCTTTGGCTAGCAGACGGCGTTCGTAAAATGGCGTCAGCTGTTGCTAGCTTCACGCGGCGGTACCGTGCGTGCTTCCATTCATTCGGCGTTCGTTGCCATGGTGACGGCGAGGAACGCAGACGAAGTTCTTGTTGCGGAAGAACGCTGCGGCGCAGCGATACCAGGTGCGTTCCAAGGCCCTTCCCGCATGCTTTTCAATGGGCGGAAGGCGAACAAAAGAGTTCGAAATAAGGACTTAACGCAGAAGGCTGAATTTCTCCAGCGCCTCATAATTTGACGAGCCTTACACGAAAAGCATGTTTTTTTGGCCATCCCGCGTTTAGCTATCTAAGATGGTGTAGAAATGCCCTATGCAAAGTGTTTCACGAGTCTTTTCGTCAACAAGGAAGTGAGTGAGAATTCGGAAGTGCGGTCCTCGGTCCGACAGGGATGCCCTTTATCTCCTTTGTTGCTCGCTATTCATCTCGAGCCATTTTGTTTAAAGATCCTTCATACTCAAAGGATACGTGGTTTTAGGCTGGTTTCAAGTGAGGTCAAGCTCCTTTCTTACGCAAACGACATAGCTGTGTTTTGTGAGGACACGTAAATTGTTAGCGTGGTTGTGAAAGAAACTGCCTTGTTTTGCAAGAAAGTAGGTAGTGTCATTAATAGGAGCAAATGCGTTGGATTCAGGCACGGTTGTTGGGAATCCAAACCAGTTATTTTATGAAACAATCACTTTACTGTTTTGCCTCCCAAGTACCGTGGCGTGCCGCTAGAACATTATCGTGATACCGGAGACTATTGGAGGAAGCAGACGGAGCAAGTTCGGGCAAAAACAGCAAAGTGGGGTAATAAAGATTTTTCAATATTTGCTCGGTCATTAGTTTGCAACCTGTTTATTGTGGCAAAAGTATGGTATATGCTACAAGTGCTGTCGATGTCGAGAGTTAATGTTCAGAAGTTGCATAGGGTGTTTGTAGTTTTCGTATGGGGTTCGGGTGGGAGCGAAGCAGTCACACTAATTTGTTTCGTTCCGCGCGAAACGGTGGGCTTGGACTAGTTAATTTCTTCCTTAGGCAGGTGCTTTCTCGTTTTATTTTCCTTCGGGATAAAAAAAAAATGATTTGTTGCGAACTGTTCTGCAGGTTAGACTGTGTCATGCATAACCTGAGTTTGTTGTTTCTACTAGTACCTTTCAACGTGTGGGGCAACGTGGTTTTTTGTATGAAAATGTCAGAGCCTTTCAGTTATTAAAATAAGTTTTTCATTAGAGTATTGTCTGTTGTCGCGCGGAAGGGCTTATAAAAAGATCTTGTTGACACCGTGCTGAATTCCCTTGTACCGCTCCTTATTTGGTGGGGGCCCAGGAAAAGATGTTCTAAAAAAAAAACAACTTAGAACAATGACGGTTCGGCCAACTGTAAAGTCTTTCGTTTCCCAGCTACACTGTGGCACACTTTCCATTAAGCTTTAGCTGCGGGAGAAAGGCCTTTTCGTTCCATGGTCAGTCACCTGTCTTTTATGTCGACAATCCGAAACTGTTCAATATATTTTCAGAGACTGTTAGGATACTGTTTTTTTTTGTGAGATATTCTGCAGCGTACCCTGAAAAAGGACCTGCCATTAACAAATTATGGTATGATTCCTATCTGTCGACAACGAAAGGGGTGTGCTTTACGGCATGCTTATGCGGTTGGGCCTCCATAGCCTATGAAGGACCAGGATGGCTGTACTAAATGCTGATGTAAACCCTCGTCAAGCAAGAAGAATTTTAGTTGAGAGTGTTATTTATGTAAGAGAAGTGTATAAAACGCTGACCTAAAAGCCTGAGTGAGTGCCTATTCTGGACAGGCTGGTGTCCAAGAGGCACTTTTAAACTATTGTCACAGGCCGGGGACTATCTGGTTGCTCTAGTTTGTCATTGCTGTGAATGTGATGTACTGCGTGTTGAAATAAAGGTAGTAAAGACAGACAAAAAGTGGAGTAGTGTAGTCGTTAGCAGACCCGAGCGGACATTGGAAGGCCCAGAGTTGAAATCCTGGCTCCGCTGTTTATTTTGGCTTTCGGGGGGTTTCGTAAGACATTGATTTAATTGATCAAGCACGGTTCAATCATCATCATATTTTCGATTATTTCTTCCTCGGAGACCGCCGTACCATGTTGATGATATATATATATCTATATATATATATATATATATATATATATATATATATATATATATATATATATATATATATATATATTGTTACGGTCTTTTCGTTGAAGGAGTAGTCCAGGAGTCAGTCTCTGGCAGTCGGCTTTGATTTGGAACTGCCGGGCTCAGCTTGAGCTGCCGCGTGTCCTATCCATTTTTCTGGCGCGCTCTTTCTCTGTTTCGAGGTAACATTATATATATATATATATAGATACAGGGTGTTTCACGAAAGGTGGACGAATTCGATGTTGCGAAAACTACGCATCGCAACAAAAAAGTGCAACCAAAAAATGGTGCAACACACCTCTGGCGCTGTCATCCCGCGACGCAGCAGAAGCTGGTTGCACTATCTCTCCACGGGGTGCGGTGCCGCTGGGGCCGAGATGCGCGCCGATAGCAAACCGAAACTTAAAAACCCGTCGAATTTGTGCTGTTTTTCAGAAAGCCATAAAATGCTTCGCGTGCCTTTTATTGTTCTGCGATTTGTTGATTTAGTGTTTTTTGATAATGCTGAGCAATTTTCTAATTGAAACCATGCCCTTAAGCACAATATTAAAAAAAGTTAATTACGCAAAAATAACTAAAAACTTAATTATCCCGGACTTTAATATTTTTTTCTAAATAGGCCCCTGGCCCAGGACCAAAACGACACAAGCTGTTTTCTGTTGCGACACGTAGTTTTCACAATATCGAATTTGTCCACCTTTCGTGAAACACCCTGTATACATCCCTAAGGAGAAACAACCGTGATGTACTTTTGTTTTTTGTTTATGTCCCCACATTGTTTGACGTAGCTTTTCGATCCTAAGCACAAGGTTTGATACTACAAATGTTCAGTCCTGGTTTCATCCTTCTTTTCATATTTTGTTGTAATTTATTACGTAAGTTATGCAGGTGATATTATTGTTTACTTGTACTATAAAAACGTTTAGGGCAAAAATTATGGCGGTAAGATAAACCGCCTCGCAATGATTTAGCTATTTTTTTTATAAACTTCGTGATATTTTTAGGTACTGATTCAACAGGTAGGTAGTTTTCGAGTAACCGTCTAGTTTTTGGCACCTGTAGCACAGACCATATCATCCCGTTATGTAGCTGGCCCTTTGTGATGTAACATGTTATGCAAAAAGACAATGATATCTAAAAAAAAAAAAAAAAAAACTGGTGTATTTATAAATTCGAACTTTGTTCCAACCTGGTTTCTTCGTTATTCCAACTTTCAACATGGTTTATTTACAAAGTCCAAACCTTAAATGCTGTAAACATCTTGTTTTTTTTTTTCTTTTTTGCTGCTATTATTAGTCAGACCAATCTCCAGGCCTATGCAGCTTGTATTAAGAAAAATCACAACGATCGTCCTTCACTGCGACCGAACCCGCGCGGAAAGGACGGATAAAAATATGACAAGCAGCAGTAAACAAAACCATATGTCACAGTTGAAAAGAAAATGAAAAGTCGCGACGGGCTTGGACAAAACACGAACAAAGTTCTAAATTTCCCACTGTCGCTGTGTACAACCTAAAAACAAAAACATAAAACAATGTTGCCGTCTTTTGCGGTGGTTTGCGAGAAATTGTTCAAAAAAGGCACTCCTCTGTGGAACCTCTTCACCGGTATTGGGCATGCACGCACTCGTAAGTACAGATGGTTTACGCCGGCGAGGCTGCGCATTGTGCAGGCGCGTATGTGTGCGTGTTAATACATGCCTTGCGCGTGACGTCATATGGCACCGTACGAGCCGCCATTGCTCCGTACCAGGTTCCTGTACGGAGCCTTCAGCGGCATACATTTGGCACCATCGAATCTGCTCTTCTCGGCAAGCCTTGACCAAAAAAACAAATTCAATGGTGTCAAATGTAGGCTGTAGAATTTATGGGCACAGGAGAATGGTACGGAGCAATGGCGGCTGATGTGACGTCAATGCAAGCCATGTATAGGCGAAAAGGAACGCCGCGCCGCTAGTCCCTTGGAAAAACATTCGCTGCACACACACCGAAACGTGTCAAAACATACATGAACACACACATGCTTCTGCACCTGTTTTCCCCCACTGTGGTTCCTCTCTCAACCCGCCGAACAGGCTTCCAAAGAATATGTTGCTAAAAAAAAAGTAATGGCCGGCTTTGCTCGCTTTGGCCCTCCTTGTGGACTTGAACGCAAGGCCCGTAGCGGGCCAGGGTCTTTCATGAATGTAGCCATGAAGCCCCAGCCCGCCCTGCGGGCCGGGCCGGCCCGTGGCCCGCGGTCTGGCCCGTATCAGTGCAGACCTCTACCTGCGACGCTGACGGCTCGCCCCTCTGTTATGACTGGGCAGACATCGCCACCTCGCGCCGAGCGACGGAGTTAGCGCAATTACACTCGTACTGCTGGGGAGCGACTCGAATGGGACGGCCTGAGAAGCCTTCGCGCGCGTGTTCCGGATTCTCGGAGGGTATGGCTGAACTGGGTGAAAGCACTCCTTTGGGCGCGCGATTTTATTAGGCTTTATTATTTTATTATTTTATTAAAATCAGATGATTACCATCATCTGATTTTATCAGATGATGGTAATTGATCACGCTCCCAGCGAAACAGTGACTAGAGAGTTTGAGCATAGCGGTGCCGCGAGGCCGTTTCTGTTGCCGCAGTGGCGGGGGTGGGCCGAGGCTGTACCGGGGGATGAGGCGGGGCGACGTTTTGGCCGGCCGTCATGTGTGTGCTGCGCTGGTACAAAACGCTCGAGGTACACCTCAGCACTTATGAGTTGTGAATGCGAAAGCTTCCGCTCCTTCATTTTGTCTGCGGCGTATTTACGTCGACGGTAGTGCGCGCCCTCTCCAAACGCCCTTTCCTCGCCGCTCTCACCTTGGACGCTCCGTGTTAACGACGCGCTGACGGACACGCAGCGCCATTTTTTCTTTATTCTTTATTCAATAATTACCCCGCAGTGCCCAAGGGCGTTAGAGCAGGGGGGTTTACAAGGATGAAAAGAACACATCTTCATTCAAAGAGCAAACTTGCTCTTCAGACAGCCGATTCCACTGTAGAATCGTTCGAACAAAAAATGAATTCGCAAACATGCAAGTCCTAGCGCGGTACTCTCTAATTTTAAGACAATGATAATTACGACTAGAGACATAATAGGGTTGTTTTAAGTAAGTCTCGCTATTTATTCCTGTTTTGTTTTTAGCTATTGCGAATAAAAAGTTTCGTCGCCGTTTTTTTTCCGACGTACGGAAATTGGTTCCCAGTTTAACATTTTTTTATATATATTTCTGTACAGCTTTCTTTTCTCCTGTATCGTCCGAGAACGAAACTAGCCGCCTTCTTTTCCATTTTCTTCAGCTTATCAATGAACATTTTCTGGGCTGGGTCTCAGACAGCACACGGATACTCTAAAATGGGTCTAACACAGGTTAAATAAGCAATTGTCTTTAAGTTAGGTTGTGAGCATTTTAAGTTACGTCGAATGAAATGCATTGCCCTGCCAGCTTTTAGAATTACTTCTATGTGGGCATTTCAGGAACAGCCAGATGACAATATGACACCTATATATTTGTACGTAAGCTCCTTTGTTATATGGTTATTATTTATAAAACACTAAGATTCATCTTCTTTCGTGTCTTTTTTTGTAAAATAAAGATTAACACACTTTTTGCAATTCAAATTCATTTTACACGTAGAGCACCATGTATGAATACGATCAAGGTCTACTTGCAACTGGGCGGCATCATCTGAACTCTTAATCTTTCTATACACTACACAATTATCTTCAAACAAGCGAATACAAGAGGAAATTCCAAAAGAGATATAATTAATTTAAATTTAAAAAAAACAATGTGGACCCACGGCAGCCTGTGGAAATCCTGATGTTACATCATCATAATCGGATTTCTTGCCATTTAATACTACATATTGACGACGCTGGAAAAAGTAATTTTTTATCTATCTAAGCACAGCCGAGACTAGGTTTAACATTCTTAGTTTATTAATAAGGAGTGATGGTGAAATCGGGTCGAACGCCAATAGAAAATCCAAGCATATACAATCTATTTGCCCTCCCTCGTCAACTTCAGATGCAAGATCATGATAAAATTCAACAAGTTGCCTAGTACAAGAGAACCCCTTACGAAAACCATGTTGCTCTTTAATCGGTAAGTTGTTTGTTATGATTTGAACCCTTACCTCGCAATATAAAATATGTTCGATGACTTTGCATGAGACGTAAGTTAATAAAATGGGCCTATATTTTACATATTGTTTTACCCGCCTTTATGGATAAAGACGACATGAGCTGCCTTCCAGTCATCAGGCAAAAGTCCTGTGTCCAGTGACTTAGAATAAATTAAACAAGGGTAGTCCGAAATTTGGCAAGCACAGCGCTTTAATACACACGGACAACGCCATTTGGTCCAGTTGCATTTGTCTCATCTATGTTTTTTTTTAACGCCGTCTCAATATCCCTCCTGCTAAGCTAAACTGGTTGCATTTTTTCCACCGTGCTAACAGTGGGAGAATCAACATAGTTGTCTTTGGGAAAATATACAGACCGAAAGTAATTATTTCAGCCCGTTGCTTTTTCTGTATCATCCGAAACTGACGGTTGATTATATGTAATTTCACTTACTCCAACTGTCGGCCCCACATCTCTTGAAATACTTCCAGAAAAGCTTGGGGTAGTCTCTCCTCCTGTCGTTGAGTGTATTAAAGTATTGTTCCTTTGCACGCTTTATGCTCAGTTTATATTCACGCCTAAGCTCAGCCAGTTTTTCAAAGTAATTATTACTTTTGATCTTCTTAAATCTATCAAATGCTCTCCTTCGCTTTTTATTATCCTAAGAGTACTTGACGTTACCCATGATTTCCTTCGTTTTTTTAGCTTTCCAGAATCTATGCGAAAAAACATATTTATTCGTTAATTGAAGCAACAATTTTTCGAAAGCACCCCATTCATTATCAACATCATATTCCTCAGAAAGACATTCAAAAACCGGAAGGCGGTCAAGACGCTCATCAGAAATACCAGAGTAATTGCTCTTCTAAAAAAAAAAAAAGACTTTCCTCGATAGGCGTGAATTTATTCGGTTGATTTCGGTTTTGATGTTTCCTACAGCAGCGTGATGATCACTAATACCGGGGATAATATTAACGGTGCTCATGAGGTAAGGAGAGCTACAAAAACAAGAAGTCTAAAATCTAATTATTCCTTGTTGGTTCACTCATATACTGCTAAATGCCAAACGTATCCACTTTTTTTTTTATTTCAAGGTTAATTCGGCTATTAATCGAGGATACACAAGTGCCATCCCTCCACTCTAAGTCAGGCAAATTAAAGACTCCCGCAAGCAGAATACCTTGGCTTGAGGCCTCGAAAACAATGTCGTATAGCGATCAGATCATACTAAACTCTGAATTTCTTGGTCGGAAATACGATCCGAGAACATAGGAAGAGCTATCAGATAACGTCACTGTGCACCATATTGGTTCAATAGCGTCATGACCAAGATTGAGTATGGATGATCTCAGAGATGAATGAACCAACAAGAAGACGCCTCCGCCGCGGCGTGACTTATCCTTTCGATAAACAACAAATTCTTTCGGAAAGACTTCACTATCACTTATGGAGGCGGCTAGCCATGATTCAGTTCCAAATAAAATATCTGCCTTTACTGAGTCGATTAAGCCTGCCAATTCGTCAACTTTATTTACAATGTTTCTACAGTTATTACAACAGCAACTAGGTCACGACGAACACGTTTCTCTTGTTTATTTTTCCGTGGGGCGTCAGTTTTTTTTTTTTGTGACAAGAACAACTTGTTCTATTTCCGTATCCCGTGTAAACACTTTACCATTTACGATGAGCTTATCAAAGTTTAGCCTTACAGGGTTGCCACTTTCCGCTTTTTCTAGTTTTGGCATACTTCCAAAGTTTCTTTCGAATTTCACGGGTTTTCGGCGAATAATCTCGGCCTACGCTGTAGTTTGATCCCTTGAACTTTTTGGCGTTTGCCAGAATATCCTGTTTTTCCTTGCACGAGACAAAGTTAACAATGATTGGTCTTTTAAACTTTTCATTATAACGACCTACATGGTGCGCCCTTTGCGCAGTTTATAGGTCTATACCGAGACTATCTTTGCAGATACTTTTAACGATATTTTCAAACTCATTCAACGTTTCTGAGCTTTTCGTGTCATCCAAACCATAGAAAACAAGGTTTTGCCTACTTCTTTTTTCCAGTTCAACATTCCTGTTCTCCAACTATTTAATTTGTCGCGCAAGGAGTTCATTAGCTTTGCCTGTTCGTTTACTAATTTATTGACAACCCCGATTTGCCCTTCCGTAAAAACAAGCTTCTTATTTGTTGCCTCGATCATGTTTTCATGCTTCGCGAACCTACTGTCATTTGCGTCCAGCTTACTCATGATAGATGCTTGACCGCTCTGCAAACATTTAAGAAGGTCAATTTTTACAACATCGAGGGAGCCAGGGTGGAGTTCTTTAATCTCCGGAAAGTACCAACAAGAGAAACAAGTAAAGGACACGACTTGCAAAGAGGCGAAAATATTTGCGAGATATGCGTAATCTCATTCGTTTGCCACAGATGGCATCAGCACCTGACGTGGGAGGAGCCGGCAACGTAAACAGGAACTTTCGAATATACATGGGACCATAAGGACTAACCTGCGTGATCAACAGTAGTGTTAACTGCATGCCGCCAAGCGTGCCGGCTCCAAATCCCACGCAGACAAAGACCCGTGGTTTCCCTTGCTCGAAGAAGATTAGCAAAATCAGTTCGACGATCGACTTATCTAAGGAGCCGTCGCAGTCGGTGATGACCGGCAGATCCTCTTCGGTGAAGCTTGCTGGCACGTGCAGTCCGGTAGCAGCCGTCGTGGAAGGCTCGGGAACGCACGGAAAAACATTCCCTTTACTGACCGCGCCGAGCGGAGCAGTTGCTCCGTGGGACGTAAGAACCTGCGTGATCAACAGCAGCTTTAGGTGCATGTTGCCAAGCGTCCCGGGTCCAGCAGTCGTTGAAACCAAAGAGGTTATATTAAGTCTTAGATATAACCTCCTTGGTTGAAACTGACGCGCAGCGGCCAATGGTAGCCTCGTCGACGCGCGTCGGCCAATGGAACCGAAACCGAAATCCATCAGCTTTACTCCACTCCATTGGGATCGGGTAAACTTGGTGCCGTTGTCTACGTTTTTCGCGTGGTTTCATAGCTGGGAGCTGGCTTCACTTGGAGAAAGGATTTAAGGTGCCGTTTGGCGCGCTTCAAACTGATGACGTCGGCTCGCTCCATGGGACAGTTAATGCTTTCGCATTAAAAACATCCGGGCAGTGGAGGACGGTGGCTGGCTGGAGCGTTTCCGTCCGGTCGGTTCGGGGTCTGCTTTCGGCGTGGCGCGGACGGTGACGTTATCGCGGTTGCGCTGTTCTGAACATTGCATGTCTCTTCTTGGACCACTCTCCATAGTGCTCACAATATTCAAAGATCACCCCTCTTCTCATTCTTTTTATTAACCTATCTTCATTTTGATTTCATTCCCTAATCGACCAGGTTGTTACTCGCCCAATCAACGGAGACCTACAAATCTCCTCGTGTTCACCTTTCCTGTCACCAAAGAAATAAACAAACAAAGAAACATCCCTTTGGGCGGCGCTAATATAAGGGGTGCGGGAAAATGCTAGCCATATTTGCCGCAGGTTGGGGCATGTGTGTTCTTGGATGGGTTCATATTTTTAAACACTCTCTGCCTGTTTCGTGCTCGGTAATATGGATTCCGCCGGTGCGGCAATGCGTGCAGCTGCGGCAGCGAACGTGGTGGCAGAAAACGAGCCAGCGATCGAACTTAAAGGCGAGTGGTGCATCAGTTAAAGGAACCCTGACACCACCCGAACAGTTTTGTTTTTGTTTTTTCAGGCGATCTATTATGGTGTCAGAAGACTACCCAATCAATATTTTGCTACAGCGTCACGTTTATGTTTAATAAAGACAAAAAAAAAAACGCAACTGCTCGAAGCCGAAACCAAAACTACAGAAATATAGAGGAGGATAAAATTACCGGAAGTAGCGTGGCTGTACAACTTTCTTTTTTTCTTTTTCTATCAAGGTATTTGCAGCTTTTAGATGCGACAGGATATTGGTATTTTTTACAATTTTTTAGTATCGAGTGTGTGCCCTCGGTGACTCACTACTTTGATTACCTTTGGTGGTTCTGTCTAAATTAGTGGTCTCAAACTCATTTGATTATGGGAGCCAGATAGCCCACACCGGCAAGGTCGAGGGAGTCTAAAATACTGCAAAAAAAACGAAATCACAAGGGTGCGAGGCGTCCGGGCAAAGAGTGCAATGCTTTTTCTATCATTGCGCTGCTTTTGGTAGCACTACATATTTTATCAAAATACATTTAAGTTCGATAGAGCAGCGAAATCACCCTTATCATTTCGCATCGGTGAAGAGCTATGCGGTTTCAATTGGTTTGATATCCGTATATACGACAGACAAGGCCGATGCGCAGTACGCAGTCCCAAACACGGGAAGCAGACGGTGCAAGCCTGGGTTTGTCAGCAGTTGCCTGGGCAGAAGTAGACTAAAACTAGGACACCAGTATCATTACGTAACGCAAACAAGATATATGGATGCTTGAAAGTCAAAATAATGTCCACTTCAACTCAGTAAAACGTGTTTTCAGTTGGGCGTTGAAGACTTTGCGCCGGTGTCTGACACTGTTGATGCCTCACTGGCTGACGCCGGCGTGCGTCGCCTATGGGGCGGGTGCCTGAAGGCATTGCCGGAGAGGATCATATTTAAAAAAAAAAAAAAAAAACATTTCTCAGCAAGAACAAAAATAACTGTTCTAATTTATTATACGTTGAACAGATGAGGTGATTTGAACTTTTGGCTATTTCGAATGTTAAGCGCACCGCTGCCCACATTGCTTTTAAAACGATAGCTTTACGGGCAACATTTTGCAGAGATTTCGACCTTGTCTCCAGTCGTCGCCGCTACGGAAAAACCCTTCCCTCCGCTTTTGGAGCAAGGACAGGGAAGGGAGTTTTCCCGTCGGCCGCCCCGCATCCCCCCAGTAACGGCGCTACGAAAAGAGTCTTCCGTGTGGTCTGTTTGAAAACTTGTTTTCATACCTCACTCGCGTTAAGCGTCGTTCACACTCTTGCGACCGAGTAAGACCGAGAGAGACCAGACCGGTTTTTAAGCCGTTTGCGATTTCTTAGGACCGGATGCACTGCAGCGGAGCTGGTCCTAAGAGATCGCAAGAGGCTTAAAAACCGGTCTGGTCTCTCTCAGTCTCACTCGGTCGCAAGAGTGTGAACGGGCCTTTATGCGAAATCCCACTTTGGCAGTATCCATTTGCTGCGCGTAATAATAGATCGTTTTAGAAACTTCCTTCGCGCTTACCCACTTCATGGATCGAGGCTGACACTCGTCCGTGGCATCTACGACGCCAACCACGACGGCTATGAGAATTAACCAGCTCGTTCCTCCGTCCTCAGGTACGTGACGGCACCATTCCACCCGCGTTGCGCGATCGTGCAGCTATCGCTTTTGTTTCTCCGCACATTGTGAGAGAAAAATACTTTTTTTATCGGTCTCAATATGACCGTTTCTGCATAAACTGGAGATTGTGTCATTTAATTAAAACGCAAGAAAACGAGGCATTGAATATTTAATATAAGCAAATCAATTATAAGCCTTAAGAGAACAAAGTGAAAGAGTAATGTAGCTAACACTCAAACCCAAGTTGATTATAAAAATGTTCATCAAGTCTCTTCTTTTTTTAGCTCATACTTGAAGGCTTAAGATGGCGTTTTTCAATATTTGTATTTTAATGTAAGATAGCTTATGTTATTAAGTAATTAGGCGCTCATCTATGTTTGTGTGTAAGGAACAGTTCTTTTTCAATGTTTTTCTTAACTTCATAGGCTTTATGCAAATTCTAAAAAAAAAGAACATGATATGAGCAAAAATAAAATTTATTTTTCACAGAAAAAAATTTTTTTTTGGAGTTCAGTGGCTTTGTATTTAAATTATTTTTTTCGTACATAGCCCAGCCATGAAAAAACTGCCGCGTCTCATATGGCATGAAATGACCCCACGGAAATGCGACTGCAGCAAATGATCGTCAAAAGTGAATCACAAACTTGCTTCGATTGAAATTTCCGTGTCGGTAGATGCAGGGACAGATTCAAGGGAAAATACTTCACAGGGTAGAACCACACTTTTTGGAGAGACACGTCTGACGAACATTTCGGCTATACTTTCCGACCAAGCCCAAGTCTTAAGCACAAGCACGTTTCCCCGAACTTGCACGACCCGAGCGCCCATGCTTTGCAGAGGATGCTGAGAGCCCTGAGTTCGCTCTCGTAGCCTCCGCTACGCTCGCGCCTAAAGTGAAACGGAGTCCATGTAGTACAGCCAGTGACAGATTGAGAATGACGGCGCATCTCTCACGGATGCCCAGACTGCGAACGTTGCCTTCCGTTATACTTTGGCCAAGCATGCAAACTCTTGGCTCACGAGAAGGCGAAGCATTGTCCAAGGTCGAAAGCTTGCACTGGAGAGAGGACAACTGGATCCCCTCTTTTCCTGTCAGAGACTACAGCTGAGGACGACGGTTCTTCTGGCTCCGTTTAAAGCGGCCAAAAGGTTGGTGCCACCCCGTGAATAGACAATGCAGATGCAGGAAATAGGATACTGAGGGCAATCACGATGTAGGTCTCGACGATCATCTGGCCTCCGCTGCTGCTGTGAATGTATGCCTGTGAATGGGAGGGTGGAAGGATAGCTGTCATCTTTCAGAACTGAGGCCTTAACGAGCGATATAAAATCTCGAAGCTTTGAGCATCCCAACTCGTTGGGAAACGGATGATGCTATTTCTAAGTGTGAAAGCAAGCTTCATCCCTTTTGTTGCGAGTCTGGGAGCAGAAATGGTGCCCCCTTGGAGCCACAAAAGTTCAGCTTTAGAGCGGCTCAGGAGCGACAAAAATAGAGTTCTATAGTAGTACACGTAAATCTTGGAGCTGGTCACCCAGGTCAAACATGCAGGTCATAGGTAATGAATGTCACGAAATACTTCGAAGTACTATTGACTGAAGGTACACAATTCGTTTAATCGTCCCCTTTAAAGAGAAAGGTGCCTTCATAGAAGGCTATGGAACCATCTCACGTCGGCGACAGAAGAGTGACAGCTCCAAATCAGTGTGCTGCCTTCGTTTTTATACACGTGGTACATTCAGAAATGTACCGAACCAGAAAACACGATGACAGCCGCGAACGGGCTTTACGTTTCTGAAAAGCAAAGATTAAGAAGAAAACGAACAGGGCCAAGGGGACTCTTTTGGTCCATGTGACAGCGGCGTGCGTTCCCCACTCCGCCACGCAATCGGCTGTAACCTGTTTTGTTTTTAGTTTGATATTGAAGCACCGTATGATTTTTTTCCATTACGCGTGTAACAACGAAGCAGTTAAAGAGCGCAATTATTTGTTGACATTTTTCAGTAAGTCGGGTGTATCTTTTTTCGTGCTCTAGATGCGTGTTCTGTGTTCTTTTGTTTCCCGTTGAGCTGTTGATATCCGGGCCTAGACTGTTCATCAACTCTTGTAGTGCTCTGAACTCTATGCCACGTAGGGAGCAATGCGTTTTGCTTCTGTCGCCCCAGCTGGCAATGCCAGTGAGACACCCTTAAATACAAATTTAAAAAACACTCAGCAATTAATTTGCCGCGCGGTTATTGTTCTTTGAGTTCTACTTGGAATCGCAGAAATTCTCCCCGCTCAGCTTGTAAATGTAACAAACAAAAGAGTACATCTTAAAAGGGTTTCCTTCTAGCCCGTTTAACGATGCCATAAAACAAGCGAGGCAAGCGAGTGGAGGACCTAACTAAAGCTGCGGATAACTAAATGACAGCATTAGAACACGGATCACAATAATATGAATATGCATTGAGTATTCTTAAGGCTTTGAGGTTGCACATACATATTTTTACGAATTCTGCGTCTCCTTTACTAAGGAACAAGTTACGAGCACCTATAAGATATGCGTGGAAATGTATTGTTTCATTGGCTAAATATTTTGAAGGTTTCCGCGATCGAAGAAGAACATTGTTTTTGATTGAGTAGATGCAAACAATAAGAAACATGGAAACACAGACGAAAGTCCAGTTTCGATGATGCTTGCCGAAAAGGTTTTCCTCGTCTTGTTCGTTCTCCTAGCGGAGGATAGCGAATGCTATGCTGAAGATAGCGTCATGAAGCTCGCCCGATCCCAGAACCATTTTGCCTTCAAGCTTCTGAAGGAACTGTCCAGCGAAAAGCCAGAATCGAACATCTTCTCGCCGACCAGCATCTCTGTCGCACTCGCCATGGTCTACGCCGGCGCCAGGGGCAAGTCCGAAGCGGAACTTTCCACTGCTCTCGGCCACACCACAGCGGGACTGTCCAGCAGAGAATCTATACTTGCGTCTTACAAAAGATTCTGGCAGAACAGCAGACTGATGACAATGTAAGTTTGATGATAGCCAATACAGTCATTATGAAGAAAGCTCTTAAAGTCCTCGAAAGTTAACAGACGGAGCTCGTTGACACCTTTGCGGCAATGTTCCGGTCGGTGGACGTTGGGGCGGAAAAGTCTGCCATGGAATCCGAGGTTAACGAGTGGGTGAAGAGCAAGACAAGAGGCAAGATCTCGGGCTTCAAAATTCCCTCAAACACCATAATGGCGCTTCTCAATGCCATTTACTTCAAGGGGCTTTGGAACACCTCTTTCGATTCCAACAATACCTCCCTTCTTCCTTTTCATAACAAAGGATCTGAGGTGGTTATGGTAGAAACCATGACGCTATACGGCAAGGTACCGTTCACCTCTGAACCCGAATTTAAAGCCATAGAACTGTCTTACAAAGGGGACAAATACTGCATGGTAATCGTACTTCCAAGTGAAACAAAGGGACTTGCCAAACTCCGCGACGCGATGACTGACGAGAGCATAGAAAAAATCCAGGGAAGTTTGAAAGAGGCGATTGTAGGGATTCAACTTCCTAAGTTCAACTTGAAAACGGAATACGGCCTCGTCCCTGCTCT